>CAJUYH010003214.1:17213-51342 GCA_910591685.1 Galerucella tenella | reverse complement strand
GTGGATACTCCTAGTGTTCTGACTACAACCTATTCAGCCAATCCGTTTCCTGTATTAGCTCATACAGGTTCTTAGCTGGTTGATTGTAGAAGTCTTCTGGAGTCATTTGGGTTCTACCATAAAGTTTCTGCTTTCTGTGGTCCAGCGACTCACAGTTGCATAGTATATGCAGAGCTGTTTCGGTATCCTTTTTGCATCTTCTGCATGTAAGGTCTCCGTTGTACAGCCCTATTTTGTTTAGGTGCTCCTTTGTGGGAAAGTGTCCCGTAAGTAGCCCCGTAGTGGTGCGCAGTTTGTTCCTGCTCATTGAGAGCAGTTCTCTCGCTACTTTTTCTGATGGTTCTTTTATGAATTTCTTCCCATGTATTTGCCCAGTCGTATTCTTCCAGTATTTCTTGTGTTGTTCTTTCAACCACCCTTTTAACCATGACCTCGTTAAGCATCTGGGGATGCCCACAGCAGGTTCGGGTCCGTTCATCAGAGTTGACGATCCTACTCTTGCGAGTTCGTCAGCTTTTTCATTGCCTGCGATTCCTTTATGACCTGGTACCCACTCCAGTGTTACACTGTTCCGAGTCGCCAGTCTTCTAAGTTCTTCGCCGCATTCCCATACTAGCCGAGATGTCACCCTATAGCTCTGAAGTGCTTTAAGGGCGGCTTGGCTGACGCTGTAGATCCTGATCTGCCTGTTGTTGTAGGCTCTCATACTGTTAGCCCTTGCACACGCAAGATCCGTCTGTATACCAGATCAGTTCATTCGCTCTACTAAGTGGTGGTGCGTTCTCTTCCTCAAGCTCCTTTCGATCTTTGATGACAATCTCGAAGTTCTTGCGAAAGATATATTTGGTAGTCATTTGGTCTGTTGGCATTTTGAAAATGTCATCACCTACCTGCCTTATCTCTGTGTGTCCTCTCCCATGTGCCACATCATGGTCTAGTGCTTTTTCCAGTCGGGTTAGTGCTGCCCTTGCTTCACACATTATGACATAATGTAGTGGAGGAAGGTCTAGCATTGTTTCCAGCGCCGCTGTAGGAGTAGTCCTCATTGCCCCTGTAATGCCAGTGCATGCAAGTCTTTGCACCTTGCTTAGTTTTAGCATAGCAGAGGATTGTCTGGTCTTTGGCCACCATACCAAAGATGCATATGTGATCCTGGGAATGACAACCATTTTGTATAGCCAGTGTACCATGCTGGGTCTTAGTCCCCATTTAATGCCGTAAGTACGTCTGGCAACCATGAAGGTCACCTCCGCTTTCTTGATCATGTGCTGGAGGTGTCGGTTCCAAGTTAAGCCTGGGTCTAGGATAACCCCAAGATATTTTACTTCATCCGACAGTCGTATTGGTTCACCTTGAAGCGTCAGAGGGCCAAGTCCTTCCCTTTTCCTTTTTCTGGTGAACGCAATTATCTGTGTTTTCGAAGGGCTAATACGTAGCCCTTCTTTTACAGTCCAGCCTGTTACTACATTTAAAGCCATCTGGAGTCTGTCTCTGGTTGTACTGTTGTATTTACCTTGGGATAGAATTACCAGGTCGTCTGCATATCCTATGGTGTTAAATCCTCCTCTGTGTAGAATTCTGATGAGCCCGTCCATGACCAGGTTCCACAGCAGCGGGGATAGTACTCCCCCCTGCGGACAGCCCCTGGTTGCACATACGGCCATTGTTTCCCCCATCAGAGTTGATTCTATGAGCCTGCTTCTGAGCATGCAGTCTATCCACCTGCAGCTCGTGGCATCGATCCCTAAATTCCTCGTCGCCTTAGCTATAGATTCATAGGAGGTGTTGTCAAAGGCTCCTTCTATATCAAGAAAGGCTGCCAGCAGCACCTCTTTGTTTTCCAGCACGTATTCAGCCCTTTTTATGAGTTGATGTAATGCTGTTTCGGTTGATTTTCCCTCTTTGTATGCATATTGATCTCGGTGTATTGGTCTTGTAGCCATTATACCATCTCTAATATGTCTGTCGAGAAGTTTCTCCAGAGTCTTTAGCAAAAATGACATTAGACTGATTGGTCTCAGAGCTTTAGCCGTGTCCTGTCCAGATTTTCCAGGTTTTGGTATAAATGTAGCTCTGATGCGTTGCCAGGTTCTTGGAATATGCCCCAGAGCTAGGCTGGCTCTGAGCAGTTCACTTACCCTGTTGTGCGAATGGTATGTTACTGAGGGTTTGTTTTTTGCTGAAGTGATTTCTCAAGACGTTCACTTATTTACTGCTAGATTCATAAATAACCAAAAATATTGCGAGGTTTTTGCCATTTTGCTTCATTTCCTATACTATCTGATTTATGATTTTATTGATTTTCCTCTCAGACTCTAAATAACAATACAATAATCAATTTATATATCATGACGTAATTGTAGTTCTAGAATACGCCCAGGCAAATACATGGGAAGAAATTCATAAAAGAACCGTCAGAAAAAGTAGCGAAAGAACTGCTCTCAATGAGCAGGAACAAACTACGCACCATAACTGTATAACGGATACCTTACATGCAGAAGATGCAAAAAGGATACCGAAACAGCTCTGCATATACTATGCAACTGTGAGACGCTGGACCACAGGAGGCAGAAACTGTATGGTAGACCCCCAAATGACTCCAGAAGACTTCTACAACCAACCAGCAAAGAACCTGTATAAGCTAATACAGGGAACGGATTGGCTGAATAGGCTGTAGTCAGAACACTAGGAGGATCCACAATAAGTCCAGGAGGCTGAGGTGGTGCCGGAAAAGGGACGGCACCTTTTGAAAAAAATTGTCGATCTATTTCAATTAATGTAGACGTTCTGATTAATAATTAAATACTTAGCGCTGACAATAATTACATATGTTGATTCGTAAGAATATCGAGTATTTTTTTTTATTTTATTCCAAAAACATTCATTTACCCCGCATCAACTTCTATGAGTTATTAGCGGGGGAGACAATACAATTTCATAGTAATAGTTACAATTTTACAATAACATAATATAAGGATAAAAGGTATAAATAATTATAACAGTTTTTCTAAATTTTTGATTTGAGTTTAATGTTTTTTAGATAGCCAAGGACTTCATTTTCATTTGATGACAGTATACTTTTTAGGTTGGATCTTAACTTGTTAGTTTTTCTTGCTGAGTCATACATTGGACATTCCAGTAGGATGTGCTTCACTGTGATCACTGTGTGACAATTTTGACAGGTGGGTGCAGGTTCTTTTTTCATGAGGTGTTGGTGTGTTAAGTGTGTGTGCCCGATACGCAGTCTATTCAGTATAACTTGGTCTCTTCTTTTGTAGAAAGTAGAGAAAACTGTTGTAACTCGTGGTTTGATTTCTTTTAATTTGTCATCTGTTCTATGCCAAATAGACTGCCATTGTTGATCTATCAACGTTTTGATTGTGGATTTGTGATCTATATGTGGATATTTTTTAGCATAGGTGCATTGATAGTTGGATACTGACAAACTAGGCGGTCAACTTCTTCATTCCCTGGTATTGCCATATGTGACAGTACCCATAATGAGGATATATTCTTAATATTTTATTGTAATTCATACAGTTTTGTCCTAATTTGTTGTTGAATGGGATGTGTTGGATACAATGGGCTTGTTATCAATGAAATATTTTCTCGGTTTTTCTTACGTTATTTTGTAAAACTGAATCATCAAAATAACTAGTGAAATTTTCAGCTCTTGAACTTACCCCACTACTTAGATATTAGAGGTTGAAAATGGAGCTCCCTTAAAAAGCGACAGAACCGACTGTGACGTCACATTGCATATTGTGCTCTGTACACCGCTGCGTTTCACATAAGAAAGTTGGTTACAGTTGCAACATCTTTAAATTTCAAAAGTGTTAGTGATTTTTGCTATTAAAGATGTACTCAGCTGAAACTAAATTTATTCAAGCAGATTCTGCAAATTCACCTGAAGTCGATATCTTTATGGTGAGGGACTACATTAATAGAAACAAAGAGTTCACACTTGGTTTCTGAATCGAAATTTCAAAACAATCTATAATACAGTGTACATTCTCATATCTGCGTCTGAAGTCTTTTCTTAACTTGCACAAATGGGTAAAGGTATCTGGCTAATAACGGTATAGTTTTTTGTATAATGCTACATATTCTGGAAAGTGCCACACCAAAATCGTCTCCTAATATCCTATAAGGTAAATTCAATTTGATCTTTTCCAATGTTAAATAGATATCAAGCTTGTCCAGCTCACATTTTTTTAGTTAACAAGCTCACAACAAATAATGAATGACTCGGAACTCCCAAATAAAACTTTGGATTTTTTTTTCTATCAAATAAAATATTCTATTTCGACTGACCTATTAGTGTATAGATAAAATGAGCTATTCGGATCTGACATACTTAATTCTGACAAGCTAAATGTAGAAGAAGGACCGCTAGTGGATATTGAAAACTCTTCGTTCATAGGTTTTCCGTCCTTTTCCATTCACGATTTCTTTGGAACGATCTCATTGCTAGTGCATTTTCTCGCCCCCGCATTGAATCGCTTTGGAACGTACATAAGCCTTAATGCAAGCCTGAACCCCTATTTCCCGAGATATAGGTTCCATTCGTGCGATAAGCATTTGATTTTCTTCCTCTACTTTATCATCATCAAAGGCTCTATTTTCTGAGCTTAACTTGTAAAAACTGTGCCCGTGGCTTTGAACTATGCATTGTTACTCTATTTTTTAGACAGTCAAACAATCTCGGTACTACTCAAGGTTTTAATTTAACTGTTCCACTGCTCACTGTTTTAATGTATATATATATATTTTTCTGGTGCATTCTTGGATGTATTAGGACAGTCGGGAATCAAATAGTATTCATTTGCCACTTTTTTCTCACCCCCTTCACAATAAAATAACGAAACAGTAGGTACAGTCAACAGTACAGCGTTCTTTTTTCTTACACAAAACGATACAAAATACACAGCTCTCGACTCTCGACTCGCGGCGTTTCAAACGTTAGGTATAGCATATGCACTGTGACGTCACAGGTAACCACGCTCCGTTTTCGTTCAATCCAATTTCTTTAATTAATTTGAGGGTTTAAACGTTCGCGGAAAAATCAAAAATTTTGGGAATTTGTTTAAAATGAATTTTAGTTTCTATTATTAACTAAAAAAAATTTTCTTGAACATTCCTTCAAATTTGACAGTGCGCTTGAAGAATCAGAGAATATTAAAAATGAACTACTATCGTTTTCTATGCATAGTTCAAGAGTTTCTAATAGTATTTTTTTAACAATATTTTCAGTTCTGTTAAAAATTTCGAATTCATAAAATTTAAATCGCGCATTTATTCAAAAATGCTCATTTTATAGGCAATAACATTTTTTTAATTACTATCTTTTTCCTTTGATTTTTCTGTTTAAACCATCAATTGAATATGCAGGCACTGTACTCCTTGAAACTATTCACATATACACATTCTTCGTTCTGCCAGCAGAGAAATTCCAGAGTGAAACAAAAACTGAAAAATGCAGTAGAAACAAGCAAAGAGTGTGCCGGCAAATTAGGCCAGAAAACAATCGAAAAATATATAATGTCAGTCAAGTTTATTTTGAATAAGAATATGCTCATCACATCTGTTCGTTATTTACAGATAAAGTAAGTGGAGTAGTCTTTTTGAAATCCTCAATTTTGGAAAAAAACATTATGATAATTAATCACAAAAAAGTGAATGTCTGCTCCGTCTGGCCTAATAACTCGAGATCCTCGTCGCCAATTTCTCGAAAACAATAGCACGTGGCCCGCCAACTTGGTTATTTTTTGGTCTCTTTTTCAGAGGTCGCCGTACACCAAAGCCCGGTAGCTGATCTTCAGATGTTGCTGGAGGAACACGCTCACTCGAAATGAGTATCGGAGGACCATATATGGTGGCCAGTCACAGTGGCGTACGTGAGATGAAAATTTTAAAGCGGAATGTGTTACGAATTCTTGTAATTTGCAGTTCGTACCGTGTGAATCAGATAATCTTTTTGCCGATGGCCACACTGATGGCAGCAAAGAGAAAGGTCAATGCCGTATCAATTCGGTTGCACTTGTAAAGTTCCTATGTTCAATTATGGACCAGGGTCGATAATTTTTGAAACAGAAAAAAATAATAGGAGGGAAAGGAGGGAAATATGATATAATTGAAGAAAAAAATAAATTGCGTGCGATCCGAGTTCGGGAAGAGGGAGGGGGTGGGTTTTTAAGGGTAAAAAATGGTTTATCTCGATTTCCGGCAAAACTACAAGTCCTACGGAAAAAAGTTGAATGGTAAAGTTGTGAGTAATAAAAAGCTCTACAACTTTTGTATACACAATTTTTACACATAACCTTGAAATTTATGTGAAAAACTCAAATAACCAAGTTTTTGGTTTTTTATTTTTATTTTTTTCAAAAATAGTAGTTTACCTAACAAGTGCGGAAAGTGATACTTTTCCGCACGCCATGCAGATGGACGAACGACGCTTTAGCGAGTTCGGCCAGCAATCGCGTGCGGAAAAGTCACTTTACGCACGTGTTAGGTACACTATTTTTTCTACTAGCATGCGAAAAATAACCCAAAAGTTAACATAAAGATACATTTCTTATTAAATGCATATTAACAAATTAATTATTATTATTTGACATTCATTTGATGAGGCTTATACCAGGGCCATTAAAAAATGATTGAAAAATAAGTTGTTTTTTTTATTGAAAATTATAGCAAAATTATAATAAATTTCTTAATTTTTCAGTCATTTGGTAAACTTGGATATACAAAATACATATTTTGAATATTCAAATGTCAGTATATTCCTCAAATGTCAATAAATTTACTTTCCGCACTAGTGCGGAAAAGTGACTCTTTCCGCACGCTTTTTAGTGCGGAAAAGATTCACTTTCCGCACGTTAGTAGAAAAAAGTATTTTTATCTACAAAATTTCGTGAAAACTTACCTTATTATGTCCAAAATACACTGTAATTTATTTGATTTGAAATACTTTTTTTTTCATCCTATTTTGACTTAATATCAAAAAAGCACCCTAATTTTCAATCGAAGATTCTCGCGTAAAATATCAGCTTTTTTCAAAAATTCGGTGGGCTTTTTGTTCGTTGAAATCTCTTCTTTCTGATAGTCTGGAATAAAATATACATCTCCAATGTAAATGTTCTCAGAAAATGCAAAAAATGAAAAAAAACTCAAATCCACATCTCTTTGAAACACCTTAAAATGCGCTAAAATTTGCCGTAGGTCACTCAGGTATATAAATTATCTTAAAACAGCAATAAATAGGCATCAACAAATATTATTTGAAGAAGATTCTACAACTTTTTCAAAATATTGTAGATGTCTTATTAAATATTAACTTCAACATAACTTATTTGTTTGTCATAGTAGTGTATTTCGATTAGCAATTTTTTCTTATATCAATGTTACATGGAATCTTACGTTTTTTGAGTAATTGAAGTGCAAATTTTAATAAATAGCCTAAAATTGTCAATAGTGATTTAAAAAAACTTCGAATTTGAGTTTTTTCAGTTTTTGCGTTTTCTGAGAACATTTACCATGGAGATGTATATTTTTTCAGACTATCAGAAAGTAGAGATTTCAACGAACAAAAAGCCCACCGACTTTTTAAAAAAAGCAGATATTTTGACGCGAGAATTTTCGATTGAAAATTAGGGTGCTTTTTTGATATTAAGTCAAAATAGGGCGAGAAAAGAAATATTTCAAATCAAAAAAATTACAGTGTATTTGGTACATAATAAGGTAAGTTTTCACGAAATTTCGTGAAAAAAATACTTTTTTTGAAAAAGATTAAAATAAAAAACCAAAAACTTGGTTATTTGAGTTTTTCACATAAATTTTGAGGTTATGTGTAAAAATTGTGGATACAAAAGTTGTAGAGCTTTTTATTACTCACTACTTTGCCATGTAACTTTTTCCCGTAGGACTTGTAGTTTTGCCGGAAATCGAGATAAACCATTTTTTACCGTTAAAAACCCACCCCCTCCCTTCTCCCGAACTCGGATCACCCGTAATTTATTTTTTTCTTCAATTTTATTTATTTATTTTTATTCATTCATATTTCCCCCCTTTTTTAATGGGTTTTATCCTACTATTATTTTTTTTTCACTTTTTACTATTTTTAAAAGCATCGGCACTGGTCTATTATTGATATATTCCTGCATTGTCCTGATTTGAAGAGAGCTCTACATTTTCTGTTTCTGAATAAAAAATAATAATTTAGGTAACAAAAAAGTTTCTACTGTAGTCATTGTAAAACCGTTCAGGTCTGTTTTATCGGTTATCAAGACATTTTAGCGGAAGTAAATAACGCATTTGGGGAGAAGGAATGTCAATTTTCATTGTAAAAGATTCTTATTTATTGTTTATTTGTTTGGTACGCATTCTGTTTTTGGATAAGTTGAAATGAAGCTTAATCGTTATAGAAGTCTACAAACTATTAACGGCATCCAGATCCCTATACTACATACCATAACAACCCTAAAATAATTATTCCCATAGGAAAATCACCAAAAAATATATAGGTAGGTGAAATAATGCAATTGAAGGAGTAAAATTTTTATAATGGCGAAAAATAATTCGAAAATCGTCTTATTACTTTTTGCAGACTCTTAAGAAAGTTGTTGATTGAACGATTATACAAGTTTGAAGTTTGTTGTCAGTTTCTGACGTCCATTTTGTTTTCATTTTTCCAATCGCTCTTTTATAATACAATCTATCTTTTTTTTTTTTTTTTTTTTTTTTGGCTTGGACTCACGTCATTCAGCCAGTACAATCTATCTTGATTTCGTTAATATGGTAACAACGTTTCGATATATTGTCGAGTGATGACATTTTAATTTATCGTTTATGTAAAATTTATTATTTTATATGGTTTTAGTTTTGTTAATCACTTTGTTATAAAAAGTAAAATAAAGAATGTGTGGAAGGGCCTTTGAATAGGTGGTGTTGCTGGTCACTCGGTGGGTCATCTTACAGGAATAAAACAACTACCTGTAGCACTGGGACACGTTCTGTTTTTCACTTTTACTTACTATTATACATTAAACTACTTATTACTAACACTAATATTAATAGTAATGGTAATCATAATTATAATGAGAATCGATAATTAGAATGCCTCTTAAAACACCATCGTTAGTCCGTAGACCGAGGCGTGTAATCACATAAGTTCGTTAATAATTCCTATCCTACGTATAACGTACAAAATTTTATTTACAACTGTTTATTAGTATTATTAACAGTACCTATATCATAGAATGTTATTAAAAAAGAACTTCAATCCAACGTATTATCAATATTGACTGCAAACATGAGGTACTGAAGATCATATTTTGTGACCATAGCAGCAAAAACAAACAAAGCTGTGGAAATAATAGTATATTACGTAACAAGAATTGTAAGTAACCCATTACGCACGAAATGGAAAATTTCATGGGTGCGTAATGGGATTACAACTCGTGTAACGTACTATACTTTTTCTACGCCCATCTATTTTCTTCTGAGTGCTCATGATTTTATCTTTTTTACTAGTAACAGACATATTCGTGGGTAAAGTTGAGAAAATGTTCGGATACTATATTTTGTTACAAAAATTGACAGCATAAATCAGTTAAAGATTATTTCCATATCAAGAAAACGCGTATTATTTTTTTTTAAATTGTATGATGTGTTGCCGACATTTAGGGGCATCACTGTTTTCAACTAAAATGTATTTCTCTAATGCTAAAAGCTTTTATGTTTTTTCATTGATTAAAAGTATGTAAATGAACCAAATAAAGTGGTACGTGAATAAAAATTTGATTGTAATTTAATTAAACCAATAGGTTTAAGTTTTCTTCTCAAAACGCACGTGTATGTTATGAGATCTCATTACGTGCATGTTATTGTTAAATGCCATTCACAAGGAATGTTGACAGTGCGATTTTTGACGTTTACAGACCTGGGCGTAGAAAAAATGAATTAGTTATGTCGTTGAATAAACAAAAATCTATAAAAATAATTTCAAGCGAAAACAATTTCCCTTCGGATATTGAAAATGCAGCTTCGTGTGTTATTTCAAATATTTAATTGTGGTATTAGTATTTTCCTTCATTCCTATTATCGCACTAGTGTGGTAATGTATTCCTAATGACACTGAAAATAGTGTCAAATCGTACCCGTTACATTACAGATGTAGATAAGATAATTAATCACTGTCTTTTGAAACCTTGACCAGCTTTCACTAATTGTATCTGTTTATTGTCTTTTTTTCGGGGTATATCAATCAATATTTCGTTGTTAAAATACACTTTTATTATGTTTCAGGGCATTGGCAATGGTATCTAACAGTGGAAGTGAAAACATTTTTGAATTAATATTATTTTCCTGAAAATTTTTTGACAGTTCCAAGAACCAATCAAATTTCCTCATTTTCTATCATATGAACAATTTCACCCAATCATGTCAATATTACACTGATAACAGACCATGGGCTGTTTTCACGTTGCTATGGACACCATATTGATTTATTTCGATTTTGAAGTTTCAAATTTTTATTGTTTCGAAATGTCACATTTTGGTTGTAATACTGAGGAAAATATTGATGAACTTTAAATAAATTGTTTTAGCTCTGTATTTTTTCTATGATTAGCAAAAATTTTTCTATCCGAATAACCCTCGGACATTGATAAATGCTCAAAAATTTTATGACCACTTTCTCAAGCTTGTTGCTTGTAGGCAACAGACCTCCGCCTACGGCGTCTGTCTGTTTCCAAGCAACAAGCTTTCGAAATCTGTCATAAAATTTTGTCGAACAATTATTATCAATGTCCTTGGGTTATTACTACTGATTATATAACTCATGTTCTTATGAACCAATGCAATCCTTGAATTTCCCTTAGTTACGACGTATTGATAAGTGAATATACCCCTTGACGACGTGATATAATCGTTTTGGTGTTTCGCCTCCTGCCATATTGTGATCATATCCTTAGTAACGGGCAAGCTCAATGAAATGTCAGTTAATTCTTCAAAATGCAGCGCTTTGGTTTCATTTCAAGTGGTGAAATTGTTCAAGAAATTGAAAATTTGACACCAAAAAATACTACAAAAATTCATAAGTATGTTTGGAAGCAGTTTGCGGTGTTTTGTGAACCTCGAAATTACAAACTTTCTGCTGATATTTCGGATGATTATTCGTTTCATAATCGTAACGAATACCAACTGGAACATAGACAATATATTTCGATTATTTAACTCTTCACTCGACGTATTTCGAGAAACACCACTCGAGCTGCGCTCTCGTGATGTTTTGCCAAATACGTCTCGTGACTCAGTGAATATTCGAATATTGTCTAGCTCTTTTGATATTATAATTGATAATACTGTTTTTTAATAAATAAATAATGAAATTTAGATTGTATTATTCATTTAACAACATTTTTCATCGATTTTTACCTGAGTTGTCTCTATTATCTAGCTCAAACCACAGTACACTTACAAGTGTACCGTGTCTCGAAACGCTTTTAAATAATTTATTTATATACTGTTTTATTTATTTCAGGTAAGTCTCCTAATCTATTCACAAATATTGGTAAGTTTTTGACTCTCTTATCATGTTCAATTTCAGTAAAATATATAATATGATAAAGTAACAAGTATTTTTTTCCACTTTAGAAATCGAGCTACTTAAATTAAAAAGAAATAAAGTATGGTTAAAACTAGATGATAGTAGTTTCTGTTTTTCTGATGAAATCGTAAATTTTCACAATTTGTGTATACGTATATTACAGTGCTATTCCAAAGTCCCCACTCCCCTTTATCTTTGGAACGATTTTAAGTCAACTAATGAAATTTGCAAATTTAAGGGGATGCAAAAAATAATAGTCCTTTTTTGAATGGGACACCCTGTATATTTTCATATTTTTAAGATGGGCTTTTTTTTTCTGATTTCAAAATATATAATATTTTGAGTTATGAAATGTTGAAAATCTGAGTTTTAGTAATTACTGTAAAAATTGAATAGATGAGGCTTTTACTTGATGTAGATCCATGGTAAATTATGAAATCAAACAATTTTATTTTGTTAAATCTACATTATATTTAACCTTGAAGTTGTAACGCGGTTCGCTAACAGTAGCTTTTTCAAACGAATGGAGGTATAATGAGAAATTTTCAATTTATACAGTGCCTTAATAATAAATTATACGGATATTTAACAATAAAATTATAATCTATTTACAAGGAAATGAAATGAATTTGTCGAAATATGGGGTTAACTAAAGTATTTAACCAGTTTACCTGGAAACTCATTCACAACAATCCTACAGGAACCTTTCTAGGTAAAAAAGTTTAATAAGGGAGAATTGTTAATATCAAGTTGGTCGTTAAGAAGATTATCTGAATATTTGTTTTTATTTATCTCTAGGGCTTCTAAAAGATTTAATTTGAAGGATTCAGTTTCTATATGCAAAATTTCAAAATTTGAATCGAAAGAGTGTTGGTTTGCTAATAAATGATTTGAATAGTTGGAATCTGATTTTTGGTTGTCAGAACTACGGTTGTGTTCTGAAATTCTAGTTTTAAAATTCCTAAAAGTTCTACCTATATAAATTTTATCACAGTCGTCATTACCACAATTTAATTTATAAACTCCTGATTTATTTAGTTTTGAAGATTTGGATTTGTTGTTTTTAATGAATTTGGATAAATTGTTGTCGGTTTTGAAGCAAATATTCAAGTCTAAAGTTTCTAAAAATGATTTTATTTTTAAGGATGGTATTCCAAAGTAAGTTAAGCTTTTAAATTGGTTATTTTTGTTTTTATCAGAAGGAAATACTTGTTCTAGATTATGTTTTCGTATCTTTTTATTTATGATGTTGTCAATTAAATTTGGATCGTAATTATTATTAACCGCTATTTGTTTTATTATATTTAGTTCTTCATTGTCATTGTCAATATTCAATGGAACTGTTAAAAGTCTAGACGGCTTTCTCTCTGATAGCTAGCATGTGAATAACTGTAGACTATTGCTTCATATGCATAACCGTATGAATAACCCTGTACATTTGAGCCCCATCGAAGAAAAAATGGGAATATTAAAAAGGTAATTAATTGTTAACTTCAAACAAATATAGATTCACTATAGATTTATTTCAATATTGTTTAATCTCTTCAGATCTCATTTATTATTCTGCAGCGTGAATAGATTCATCGCATTTTGGTTTGGGCTTTTAAATTTATTATGTTACGGAACATTTTCACGCTACATAGTGACTAGACTTGTTTATGGTTAGAAAAAAAAGAGGAAGCTATTACATCTGAATTAATGGGAAGCCACCTTGGTAGAGTTGTCGAGACAAAGGCCATAAAAAGTCACTAATTTTATATTAATTAAAAGTGTTCACTTCAATCACTTCTGCCGATTAAATAAATCACTATAGCCGAAGCGTATCCAATCGACATCCGGTATAGTTTTTAATTGAGTGATGGTGTACCGACAGAAAAATTCACAATTCACTTGTAAAACGTTTTAAGTTGGACACATCCAAATATTTGTTTGAATTTTTTGATTTAAGCGAGTTTTTAATTAGCATTAAGCAATCTCAGCATCCACCTTGCAGATATCTTTTTCCCATGTAATCTTTCATGCAAAATAGTACATTTAGTTTACTCGCGACAATTTAATTCATGTATAAAAAATCCCATGAGCCGCGTGATTTTGTCATTATGACAGCGAAAAAAGTTTGCCCTAACTTTTCCAGCGACAAAAACGGAACCTACATTTTGAAAGCAGACAACCAGCATTGTTAACAAATTTTTGATGATGTTATGTCAATTTTCCTCAAACTAATTTACATCTCATTTTTTAATTTATTGATCTACATAATAATATTCATTAAATTGTCTTACCGAATTACAGTGTAGCTTTTATTTGAGTCGAAGTAAACTTAACATTTATAATTCGAATTTTGTTGCCATAAGGTAATTCAACTCAAAAAACTGCCAGAAAAAATTACTCGTCCTACGGACTCCTAATGTTTTCAGAGGCAGTTTTTTCCGTTAAATTGCCAGGCAAAACAAAATTCTTAGTGATACATGTCAAGTTTACTTCGACAAAAAAAACTCGTGTAATTATAAGTGATTATTTTTTTCACTTGTCGAAATCTGACATTTTGGTGGTTTTAACCAATAGCAATACATTATTCTAGCCAATCATTCGGTATTATACTGATTATTTTTTGACGTTTCTTAAAACCAATGGAATGCTTCTTTATTCGTCACAAGTGTGAGTTTCAACCAATTATGTCATTATTATAGTGGGAATAAAACTATTGTGATTATTCTCGGGAATAAATCTCTTGTGATTATTCTCGGGAATAAATCTCTTGTGATTATTCTCGGGAATAATCACTGTGGATTTTATTTGCCTAGAAAGTGTCAGATAGTTGTCAAAATAATTACCTAATTGTGTCAACGCGATATATAAAATGGGTGAAAATTATCGGTTTAGTACCTTTTCTGATGCAGAAATAACAAAAATGATTTTAGAAACTAATTAAATTTAATTTTTCTATAATTTTATGATAGTTTTATTGATCTTTTTTATTGTAAAAATTTGTTAATAAAAAAATAATCTAATCAAATATTTTTGGAAATAGCCGACTACCACGTAAAAAATAATGTTTAATTATATATATACAGTAAAATCCCTGTAAAATCCGCATTTCTCAGCCGATTTTGATTTAATTTTTTTTGTTAGATTCAGTATTGACAACAGTATTTTAGCACAAATTTTCATAACCTTATTACTATTTTCAAGGCCCTCTATTTTAATTTTTCTTTACCAAAAAAGACAAAAGTACATTAGGCATTTTTTTTCACAAATATGTCTATACCACTGGATTCAGAATCATCACAAATGTAAATAACCAAAATTTTATAAAATTTTTTTTATCAACGACAAAGTTATTACAACATGAATTTGGAAAAAGTGGTATTTTCAGTAATATTTTACGTAGAATGTAGACAAGATTTGGAAATGGCAACATGGTAAGCAAAAACTAGGACTCAAATATATTGCACAGTGAAAATTCGAAGCCGATAACTTAACCGGTTCTGGAGTTATAGCTTCTGAAAGTAATGTAAAATTGTGCTTAATAATTTGGATTATTGGCAAAGTAGTCTATGACAATTTACGGTCATTAAAATTTCTTGCCTGCAATTTTTTTAAATACGTTTGGTCACTGCTCCAGTCTCAATAAATACTTTTTTTAATTTTGTGCTCTACAAAGCAACAAATACGGCGATCTGGATGTCTCCGATTACCTAGCTATTTCTACTACTTCTCGTTCATTTCTGTCATTGTAACCACAAAAAAGTACAATTTCAACTTAGTCTTGAATAATTGAATAGATGAGACTTGATGTAGATCCATAGTAAATTATGAAATCAAACAATTTTATTTTGTTAAATCTAAATCTAATCTAAATCTAAATAAAAAGATACGAAAACATACTCTGGAACAAGTTTTTCCTTCTGATGAAAACAAAAATAACCAATTTAAAAGCTTAACTTACTTTGGAATACCATCCTTAAAAATAAAATAATTTTCAGAAACTTTAGAATTGAATATTTGCTTCAAAACGGACAACAATTCATTAAAAACAACAAATCCAAATCTTCAAAACTAAATAAATCAGGAGTTTATAAATTAAAATGTGGTAATGACGACTGTGATAAAATTTATATAGGTAGAACTTTTAGGAATTTTAAAACTAGAATTTCAGAACACAAACGTAGTTATGACAACCAAAAATCAGATTCCAACTATTCAAATCATTTATTAGCAAACCAACACTCTTTCGATTCAAATTTTGAAATTTTACATATAGAAACTAAATCCTTCAAAATAAATCTTTTAGAAGCCCTAGAGATACATAAAAACAATAATCTTCTTAACGACCAACTTGATATTAACAATTCTTCCTTATTAAACCTTTTTATCTAGAAAGGTTCCTGTAGGATTGTTGTGAATGAGTTTCCAGGTGAACTGGTTAAATACTTTAGTTAATCCCATATTTAGACAAATTCATTTCATTTCCTTGTAAATAGATTATAATTTTATTGTTAAATATTTGTATAATTATTGTATTTTTTTGTACTTCCGAAAAATATTATTGCCCATTAATATTTTCTGGGTTATTTCCTCGCTTCGATTGTTATTGCTGGTAATAATTACCCCTAGGTATTTAAAGAGTGACACTTTTTCGAAACAATTTTCCCCTAATCTTATCTCTTTTATGTTCGGTTTGTCTCTTCTTAAGCATATGAGGTACTTTGTCTTCTCTTCGTTAACTTGTAATCCTCTTTTCCCCGCTTCTCTGACGAGTGATTGCGTTTTCCATGCTTATCTAGTCTGTTGCCATTAACGCTATATCATCGGCATGTTTAATTCACATTCGAAATTCTTTTTTCTCCATATTCACCCAACAGCAAAAAGTTTTCTTCAAATGCGTATCAAAACTTATCTATCTGGCAGATTTGTGTACAATTTTGACAGATCCCATCAGAAACATGGCGAAAACTAACAATATAATCACCGTAGCGAAAGTGTTGCCAACCTCTGAAAAGTCACTCTTGCCTCAAACTGCCCTCGTACGTAGGTACCTACTATCAGAGGATATCTCCGCCGCGCTTACGTAAATTACGTCATTTTTGGCGGACTTTTAGATATGCCATATTAACTTCCGTCCCAAGGCTGAATTCTAATTTTTTATACTCATAATTTTTCAGGCGGAACTCTAACAACACTGATAAATATTTATATGAAATAACAAAATTTTACAAATAGGTGAAGCCTCACAAATTTTATAAATCACTTTCCTGAACTTGGATCCAATTGTGCTAACGGGATTGATGGCTCAACTGTAAGTTATGACTTTATCGATGTCTAATAGGCGCATCAGGCACCCAACCCCCACTTGTATCTTAGCCTTTTTTTACACTTACCTCCATCCATTCCTCCTCACCCTTCAACATATTTTCCCGATACACCGCCTCTCCCAGCTTATTTTCCAACTTCTTCAAAACTTCCTCGTTCTTCCAGCATCTAAACACATCATCCTCCACTTCACATCTCTCGCACACTCCAGCTTCTCTCTTCCCAATTTTGTGGAGGTAACCCACTCTCGACCCATGCATGTCAAGAAGTAGTTCACCTCCCCGAATTTCCGGTCCACCCAACTTCTCCTGCTCCCAATCGCTCCTTTTAGCGCACCCTCATACTAATCCCACCTTCTCTCCATTTTCTCATCCATCCATTCCTGTACTTCTTTTCAGGTCGCAGCCCTCCAGCGTTTATGTCTGGCTCTAGCCATCAAGTCCATTGGAAAGGACCTTGACAGCACCGCTGCTGCCAGTCCACCCACTATCCTGTACGCCTGCACCACCCTCAGGAGTATCCCTTTCTGCACCCGCAGGTGTGGTCTAACCCTCGCATTCACCCCTGCTTTCTCACCCCACAAATCCGCGCTATACAGCATACTCTGCTTAGCCTAGCTCTGTTTAGCACTGCTCTTGTTATTTTTCTCCTGGGAATCCCTGGGAATCTCATGGAAATAGACACTAGCAGTCGCAATCTCCAGAATTGATTACTTATGATAGAAAAAAATTTATATTTAGTGTTTCCTATCACTTCCAGGTTTATATATCCCAATTAGTGAATTTGATAAGTTTTTTTTGGGAATGAACATTCAAGGAACACTTTGTATATTTATATTTTTTTTTCGATAAGAAATATATTGTATTTTTGTATAAATTCGAGTTATCCAAAAATATAATCGTCTTGTATATTATTTATACCCTGATCTCTCTGCCTCTGTTAAGCAAAAGTGGTCATCTGCTTAAACATTATTATACGTTTATATATGTATGCTCTGTATACATCTCAAGAATGCGGCATGTGATTTGATATTGTTTTATAGAAATGCTCTCTGAGAAGAGTGAGTACCTCAGTACTGCTTTTGTCTTTCGACTAACTTATAGTCTTCTTTGAGTTGTTGCTTGATATAGTATGCTATGGTTGGAGCTTCGTTAGTGTTTCTACATGTGGTATCGGATTACGCGAAATGGAATTAAATGTGTTTTATTTTATTATAATACAATTATGTATTCCTATGAAGATCTTGGAAGGATTAAAAAGATTGTCTTCTTAGTCAACTCTTCTTCTATGAAACGCGAGCATGAATTTGCAGTATTTTAATTGAATTGAGTGAAAACAAGCAAATAAATATGAAACTATTTTATGAATAATCAGAAATTTCATGTATTATTCTACAGAGTTAGTATAAAGTATGGAGTCTCCTAAGTATCTCCTCAACGGCCCAATATTTTCAAATGAAATTGCTCATTCCTTTCTAAGACGCAGCCTTTTAGGTGCAACTACCTAACTATAACCATGGTATATATAATTGAAACCATAACCACTTTGACTAAAATCCACACAGAAACAAATCAACATAAAGTAAGGTTATGCTGTGTCTTGTCACTTGTTTGAGTTGGCAAATTCTCAATTCTCACAATCATTGAAAAATGAAATTCACCAACTTTTGCTGTATTTTGAATGTATTCCTTAGTTATCCAACGGAGCTGTTAGGCATACAAGATGCAATGCAACTGTGGCTTTTTTAAACATCGTTACCTATTTTTTATGTCCCACATCATCCTCCACTTCACATCTCTCGCACAGTCCAGTTTCCCTTTTCCCAATCATGTGGAGGTAGCCCATTCTCGACCCATGTCCTGTGAGCACCTGCGTTACCTAACCGGATTTAATCAGAACTGGTGCAAATGGGTATCACCCTAGCACAAAAGATGTCTCTTCTGTGTGATTAGATTATGCTGTGCTATTATTATTAATGTGTTAATGTATAAATTCAATTTTGAGATGTCGCTGTTGTAATCAAACGCCCACACGAACAGGAAATGAACGTTGAGAGCGGTCCTCGTGAGCCGATTGAAACCCGATAATTAGCCTACTCGATTGATGATAATGCGATGAGGTGTACTGATTATCGGCTCCACATGAAGTGGTATCTTATTCAATGTAGAAATATGAATATATAAACACATGCAACATGAATTCATTCGAGAAGGTGTAAGATGTTGTTTTTAATATTATGTCATTGCTTGCGGCTATAATAGATTCTGCGAATATACTGGGTGAATACCGAGATGAATATATACAGTGCTATTCAAAAGTCCCCTCCACCCTCGTATCTTTTGAACGGCTACACTCACATTAAATCAAATTTGGATGGTGAAAATAAAGTGTTGTAAACTTCTCTACGAATGGTAACAGGTGACGTAATAGTAATAGTAATAGATGACGTCACAGTGCCACTCTGGCCAATAATTTTAAATAGGACCTTATGGCAAGTGATATCTCGTTTGGAAGGCATTGACATTGGCTACATAGCCATATTAATTTTGTTTGGGTTTGAACTAATTTTGACGGATAAATTATTGAAATAATTTTTTCAAATTTAATTAATCAAATATCAACAATGGATTCTCATAGCAAGTGTTCGAAATGTGCTCCGTCTACTTCTTGACAATAATACATCCTATTAGTAAACTCTTGTCGTTCTCGTTCGAATGTGTCAGCTGAAATTGCATTGCATTCTTCAATAATTCTTTCTTTCAAAACGCCAATGCTATCTGGTGCCGTAGTATAAACCTTAGATTTCAAGTACCCCCATAGAAAAAAATCTAATGGTGTCAGATCTGGTGACCGAGGTAGCCATTCTATAGGACCTCGCCGGCCGATCCATCTACCTCGATATTCTTCATCCAGGTAACGTCTTACTGCACCATAATAATGTGCAGGAGCACCATCTTGTTGAAATGTTATTTCCAGATTATCTTCCAGAATTTCAAGAATTAACGGCTTAATTGCATTTTGTAACATCTCCAAATGCACTTCACCACTTAAATTTGAATTTAGGAGAACAGGACCAACTATGTGGTTTCCCAAAATACCTGCCCAAACATTGACTTTTTCTGGAAATTGGGCATGTTGTTCACGAAAGGAGTGAGGATTTGTGTCAATCCAATACCTTACATTTTATGTATTCACATTTCCATTGAGGCAAAAAGTACTTTCGTCACTAAAACAAATTGTTTTTGTGTAATGTGGGTTTTGACTAATTTTATTTGTCATACATTCACAGAATTCGAGTCTTCTGTCGGGGTCGTCATCCGAAAGGTGGTGCACCATTTTTAACTTGTATGGATGAAATTTATTTCCAGCCAACACTCTCTGTACTGTACTTTTACTTACTTCACAGATAGACGCAACTTTAGTTGAAGAGGAAGTAGGGTTTACTACCATTCCAGCAACTATATCAATTTTTTTATCATCACTAAATGCTGGTCGACCAGATCGTTTGGCATCTTGAACACTACCTATTGCTTCAAACTGCGAAGAAGCTCCCTCAAATAAGTTCTCGAGATAGGGCGATCTGGGTATCTCTCATTAAATAAACGTTCCGCTTCATGGAGACTTTCTAGATTCACCAATTATTAAGATAGCTGCTACTTTGTCGGCTTGAGTTCGTACCATTTTGCCTATGTAAACTCTTATAATTATTAATGGGACAACCTGTATATTTGAGCCTTTCTGTGTTCCTCCCGATAAAACAATTCCAGCTAACTAGCACACTTGGGGTCTAAAGTGACTATTTCAAGAGATGTATTTGAAGGATTTTAAGTTAAAAAATTCATAATTGAATCCCCTGTGATTTTCGGCAATCTTACATTCGAACGTAATGATTAAGACCTGAAACAACTGAAAAGTTGAATTAAAATTATACAAATTATTGTGGTTTGATTTCCCAAAATAATTAAAAAAACTCCAATTATTAATAATGCTTTAAAAACTGCATATTAGTTGTTGATTAAACTAAAATTGAAATTGAAATTATATTTTTTTGTTGTATTGGGCAACTTAATGAACCGATCAGTTTCATTAATGTGTTGTAATTAAAAGAGACCACACAAATTCATAATTTAATTAAAAACGGAATAACCAATCCAAGTAGTTATTACGTAAGATCTTTATAAAGAAAAGTTATAATGATGAATATGGGTTTGTACTTGTTACTGAAAATAAATGTTGTCAGAAATTTCAAAAATTAGTATTAAATGAAAACAGAAAATGTATTAAAAGATTAAATATTTGTAATAACTTACTACGTCAAACCACCGTACACTAACAACCGACACGTAAATTCACTTCGTCGATTTATGGGTTACCTACCGAAAATTTCCTCACCCCCGCTATTGTCTAGCGAGTTCTGGCTAGTTTAAATCGTGTATTGGATGTTGTATTATGATATCAGACGTGTAAGGCGCCAAAGAAAAGATGTACCAAAATTTTCAAACGTCCCGACGCAAGTGAATTTACTTGTCGGTAGTTAGTGTACGGTGGTCAAATTAACTTTGCTGTCGTCACCAATAACAATAATACAAAGCCAAAAAAATAATAACATTATGAAAAAAAAATACTTATTTATGTAAAAAGTACAATTATTATAATTGTAAGTTGTAGCATTATTTTGGGGATTGTTTTGCATCATAACCTGTCATGAATTTAAGTTAGAAACTGAGGATTCCTTTTCTTTATTTTTATTTTCTCTATAAGTTGGAAATGGTGTTCTTCATTTAATTGTAAATATGGATTCAAAGAATGGGCAGAAGAATGTCCTGTAAGCTTAATTACTTCTTGTTCACCAACTCCTTCTTTTGCTAATGCAGATATTGCAGAAGCTCTATGTGAATGATTGGTTATTTTTATTTTTTTGTGTCTATACCAATTGATTCTGCCGATATGTTCGTCCACTTTTAAATTGTATTAATTCCCAATGGTGAATTTTTGTTCCATATTCCTTTCTCCCAATTTGGATGTACTGTTAAAAATAATCTTGTTGTTGTTAGATAAGGATTGGATTCTCTTTTTTCAATAATTTTTAAAAATAAACGAACGGGACACAAATTGTTGTTAGCATTATTTCTTACCAGCCACTTACTGCCAGATAAAGCTTTTGATTCTCCTTGTGTCGTTTTGGAAAAGGTTGGATTATATTCTACCCTGCCAGTGAAATTACCTTTATTATCATATTCTTTTTTAAAGTAATTAATATCACAACTAGCAGCTTCATTTCCACGCCATGCTAATTCGAACGAACATAAATGAAAAAACTTTTTTTGTAACCCATCAGGATTATCTTCAGAATAGCTTTCTACCATTTCCATTAATTCTTCTTTGGTAAACGCGTTAGAACTTCTTTTTCTGGTTTCAGGTTCAGCCTGAAGCTTTTTACGTTTTGTATCTCTGGCCAATCTAGCAAATGTATAGGTAATATCTTTAAATGGATCAATTTTGATGTTAAATTCTAGAAAATATTTTTCCTGAACCATTTGAGCAGTCGTATTTCAAAGTGTTTTCACACTAGCTTCAGTATAATCAGTTCCATATATCTCTTTTTTTTCATGTTAAAACCATAATCTTCAAGAATTTTTACTATAACTTGTAGAAGTATCCTTTTCTAACGTATAATTACGTGCGTCCAGAAACATTCTAAACTGTTCCCACGCAGACTTTTTTGTCTTCATTGTATTTCGCGGTATACTCTGCTTAATTGTACTCTCTATTTCATTTATTTAATTATTTCAAAATCTTGTATTATTCATGTTAATAATACTTATTTAAATTTTTGAAACAGTTTTAATAATTTTTAGACAGTTAAATAAATAAATAAACAACTTAGTTTCCTTAGGAACCACTAACAAAGATTTTAAATTGAATTTTATCATAGAGTGATAAAATTTTATACACATATATTTGATATATTAAACGTCAAAAAATTGCCGCGACAAGACAAAAAATTGCCAGTTCAAAACCTTCAAATTTTGTCAGTTATCAATTTACTCTAGTGAAATAGTCTATGAAAATTTGGTTAACAGTTTGGTATCATATTTCAGTCGAAAAAAATGCAAGAATTTTAATTTGGAAAAGTCGCGACAAATATTATTTAAAGTACCTACTACCCGCTTTAGTAACCACATAAAACGTTAATGGAATTTAATATGTTAATATTTCACCGTTATTTACATTTTTTATTCAAATCCTCCTATCCAATCCGCCCATGCTGATGAAAAAGTATAATATTTAAATAATGCGGAGCTCAAGGCGATCTCGCATGACGTGGTGTGCTTGTTGGAACACACAAACACACATGTATACGCGTGCATATATCATAAAAGAGACGAGGAAAACAAGAGAAAAATAAGGGCTCTAGCGGACATAGCATACTACACGATCCCATGTGTATGTGTACAAACGCCCACGCCGTCAGGAAATCGAGAATGATAGTTATGAATATTGTAATTTGAAAGTTGAAACCATTTCGTGTGGCTGGACGAAGATTATAATGTATTTGATGCCAATAATAATGGATTTATAAAAAAAGATTCAGCTACGATTGAGTTTCGAAAGATATTAATTTAAAATATGTACGATGATGATTTGATGGAAGATGACTGTAAACATTTTGTAAGTTGGCAAAAATTAGTTGCCATAATAATAATTTAAACGGATTATTAGGTTATTAGCTATCGGGGTGATGTTTTGGGAATTTTGATTTGTTCATTACATTTTTCGATGCTTTGACGAAATGTAAGTGATATTTCAGGAGCCATGATGAGTTATCAAAGTAAGGTCGCCTTTAAAAAAACATATGAATCAACCCATTGTTAATACTAGTCCAGTAAACGGAGGTGTCAACATGGGCAACTGTTCCAGCAAGAGCAATTATTTTTTCAATTTGCAGGTTATGGTAGGCACATTAAATTCCCAAAATGTCAGGTACCTGACCATTGTGGAAGGGTGGGAAAATGGCTCTGAAATTCCAGAAAATCCGTTTTCCTGCGATATCTGCCGAGATTTGACCACTGGAGAATTTTTGTTCAGACGAAAAATAAAGAGCAGTTCCTTACCCACAAAAATGATCATTATTATTTTTTCGAAAAATTAGATAGTTTTCGAGATAAATGGCTCGAACGCCGACCCAAAATTGAGCTCCACGCCGGCTTATAGAGAGCTCGCTCTGAGGGCATGACGTCCCCAAGTAAATTACTAATTTTTTAATAACTCGCGTGAGAATCAATTTTTTTTTATGGATCAAAGTGCGGGTGAAAGAAGGGATCTGTGGCTACTAAGGCGTGTTTTCATCCACTCAATTCGTGCTCCTGGGTCATTGGAAAACCAGGCCAAAATTCGTCTTTGCTAGATTTGTTAATGCTTCCATGGATTTATTCATATTATTTTTAATAATAGTTATTTCAGCCAATCCTATTTTATAATGGTTCTTTGGGGGGTACTTTATTTATTCCGAAACAATGCTACCAATAATTCGCCCGTATTTTTTTGAATAATGTGTTTTCCAAGAGGCGATTTCTGTGGATTTCTGGAGTTTTCCCGAGCGCTCTGACTGTCAAACGCGTTTATAATTGATATTGGGAGAAAGGTTAGAATATCTTCTTGTCGATGGTATAATTTTTTTGGCCCAGACCCCTTGGTTTTCAGGAAAATCGTGGAAATTTCCAGTTTTCTGAAGGGAGACAGATATTCTTCTGAGTTTTTTGGAGCAGTTTTTTCTCTTTACAGTTAAATTCTTTCCGGTCAAGCATCATACCCGATGAAAGGTCACATTCTGAACTTTCCTTTGATATGTGTATCAAGTATTTTATTCGATGCATTAAAAATAAATTTGTCTCTAAATTTGTTGTAATGGATGCCTCATTTTATTCTCGCACTCCACCACGCCACCCATCTATAGTGTGGTCGACGGCGTCTGCTATTGTGCGTGTACACGTGGATGCTTTCTGCTGCATTGTTTGTCAACAACTGACAATTTTACATTTAAACACTATCACTTCCATGATTTTTCAAGAATAAATTAGTAGTATTCCAGTGTAAAAAGTGAAATTCGAGTCATAATAAATGTTAGCAAGACCAGAAAAGACAACCACCATTTGTTCCTGGAGAAGGTATCGTCTGTGGAAGTTCATCACTTGTGTAGGAAGAGGTATCCGGTAATAAAGAATGGGAAAGTTATTTTCGCAATTTTAGCGTCTACTTTCAATCCTTTTCGCGCACAATCATTCCTAGGATTGGTCTGTCCAATAAAAGCAGGCCAGGGTCTCAATTTTAAAGAAAGCGATAACTTTTTGACCCCGAGAGTGGGTAAGAGATCGATCATTTTCATGTTTCTTTTCATGGCCTTAATTATTTAGCGGTTGCGATAATGCAAGGTAGCGCCATCTACCATAGATGCCTGGAGGCCTAAACATAGAAATTGGTGTATTTTCAGGGTCCCTCATCCCAGATTTTGGGCTAGAAGCGCCAGTTTTTAAGTTTCAGAAAACTGCGAACTTTTCAACCACCATTTTTGCAAAAAATATTGGTGTAACGAAAGAAATTGTGGGGACAACTTTTGTAGGTAATGAACTGCTCTTCATTTTTTGTTTGAACAAAAATTCTCTAGGGAACGTAGTTCGGGAGATATCGGCGGAAAACGGATTTTCGGGATCTCTAGAGCCATTTACCGACCCTCTCACAAATTTCAGGCACCTGACATTTTGGGGTTTCAATTTACCCACTAGTACCTGCAAAAAAAAATTCCTTGCTGGACCAGATGACCATGTTGACGGTATTTTTCGCCTTCATTTATTGGACTATACTGCAAAAGTTGATGCATTTGATATACCATTAATACAGCACATTTTTTGATATCATCATAAGTTTTTATCCAGGTTTTTCTATGATTTATCATTGGAATAGTTGTTAATCGATACACACTTCAATACACAAAATCACCAAACTGAGTCATACATATTTTGAAAACAAAAATAATCATACACAAAAAAGTAACAACAAACGCGTTTTATTAACAACATTTCCAAAATAAGCGAAAATAAGCGCTATCCCAATAAAAACCTTTCCTGGAACGTGCTTTTCACTGGATTCCAATTCTAGTAGACTATCATATCTTTGGAATGTCATAAAATAAAATATTTTATTTCACATTTTACCAGAGATGTGATCTACTATGAATGGACCTTAAAAAAATTTGACAACAAAGTTTTGTAGTCTTAAACTTCAAAATATTATTGATAGTCTAGATGTCATATTTTTTTCGTTGTGTCAGATAGGGACCAAAAATTATTTAATTACTAGTTAATCTTGACAACCGTAGCTGGAACGCTACCGAAATGTCGAAATAAAAAACATTATTGTGGTTTGTTTCCCAAAAGATAAGAGAAAATAGTAGTTTACCTAACAAGTGCGGAAAGTGATACTTTTCCGCACGCCATTGCAGATGGCCGAACGACGCTTTAGCGAGTTCGGCCAGCAAGCGCGTGCGGAAAAGTCACTTTACGCACGTGTTAGGTACACTATTTTTTCTACTAGCATGCGAAAAATAACCCAAAAGTTAACATAAAGATACATTTCTTATTAAATGCATATTAACAAATTAATTATTATTATTTGACATTCATTTGATGAGGCTTATACCAGGGCCATTAAAAAATGATTGAAAAATAAGTTGTTTTTTTATTGAAAATTATAGCAAAATTATAATAAATTTCTTAATTTTTCAGTCATTTGGTAAACTTGGATATACAAAATACATATTTTGAATATTCAAATGTCAGTATATTCCTCAAATGTCAATAAATTTACTTTCCGCACTAGTGCGGAAAAGTGACTCTTTCCGCACGCTTTTTAGTGCGGAAAAGATTCACTTTCCGCACGTTAGTAGAAAAAATAAGTTTAATAGGTTTTCTATCTACTTTGCTGTAATACCCAATTAACTGTTATATTCTGTCACATTGTTTATAATGCTTAGCAGTTATATTTGGAAATACAGATATTTTTGTAACTTCAGGCACATAACTGTTGCAATTGAAGGAAAAACAATTATCCAATGTAGAACAGTAAAATGTTTCTGGGTAGTTTATTAAAATATTATCAACATCCCCACAAAGTACTTATAGAACTTTAAAATATAGCTTTAAAAGGAGTATAATTCTCGCCAACTCCACTGCGACCTTCGTTAGGTCTATTGTGGCTAGGTATTACAATTCACCCCACAATCCTGTGCTTCTGGCGAATTCCATGGTTGTATCTGGTAATACTTTTTTGAAGTCGTTCGGCTTTAAGATACTTAAACCGAATATGTTATAGCTTACCCTGCCCAAGGCTGGGCATGAGCATAGTATGTGCTCCGCAGATTCATCCCCCAAATTACAGAACCGACAGTCCAAGGTGTACTTGACAACAAAAATATTAAAGCTTCCACTTATCGGGATGGAAAGCTCTCCTATAATACACAACTGCAAGCAATAAATCGACAAAGTTTTATCGCATTCAGCAGTTCGTAAAATACTAAAAAAAAATTAATTTTCTTCGCGGTATATTTTCACGAAGCAATTAACACGTTATTTACAATGCTGCTAATGAAGCAATTAGAAGATGCCATACAGAATACGAAAAAAATCCAGAGAAAAAAATAGATAAAAACAACTTAATATTTTTGCATTTTGTGAGTATTTCAGAATTTCAACATAAAATAACAAATTTATTTCAAATATACAAAATATGTCCCCCTAAATTGGAATCATATTGAAAACTTTTTAATTATTAATTTTAAGGAGAAAAGTTATTTCTCATAAAAAATTCTGCATTATGTAAACCCTAGAATACTGGGTGTAACAAAAAGGCAGGTCATAAATCATACCCCATATTCTGGGGCTAAAAATAACTCGATTCAACCCAAGTTACCCCAGTACAAATGTGCATGCAAATGCAAATGAAAGTTTATTTTTTCAAATATTTCGACAGTTGTTCGACATATTATAATGAAAGTTGTCAAGTGGGTTTCTTATGATTAGAGCATCTTATAAAAAATTAAGGAATTATTGCACCCCGTTAAAAATGTATGGGAGTTGAGATCCCTTAAACCCCCCAAAATTTTTTTGTACGTTAAAATTTAATGCTTGTTGCGGCACCATTATTCAAACACATTATTTTCGAAACTTTTTTGCCCCTTAGTACTTTTTACAATTATCAGTTTTTATCGAGATACGGCCCATTTTTCATTATGCTTCAAAAATTTCGAGTAACAAAAATTAAAGTCAATGAATTTTTAAGTTTTTCGAGGGTCTCAAATTTTTGATTGAATCTTATTTATTTACAATTGCCACCTCCCACTAACATACTTCAAAAATAAACGACGTTCCTGTATATTTGATGGCCGTAGTGCAACATATTTTCGAAATAAACGCAAATAATTATCGCCTTTAATGGTAAACAAACGAGGTTTCTTGTTTTTGTCTGCAAAATTTTTACGACCAGGACCGAGTCCATATCTTCAATGTCATCAATTTTCAAATGAACTAGTTCGTCACAACGCATAGCACCTCCAATTCCTAATACTAGAACAACTTTTATCATCAAATATACATTATCAGGTGCCATATCCAGGAACCGATCCACTTCCTCCATTGTAAAAACCCTAGACTTTTTAGGTATATATCCATCACTTTGCCTTTTTAACAATGCTCGTAATTTTGAATATTCACTAATATCCACACCATTTATGATATCCAGTGTGGATCGCAGCATTGAAGACTGTTACCATAGAGTGGATGACTTGACGGTCTTCGTTAAATTTGAGAAATACACCATAAGAACACTCTCCGCATAGTTTTGCACATTTTTTTCTCTACACCAATCCATGAATCGCTGATATGCAAGTTCATAAACTTGGCGAGATTTGGGTGGCAAAAGAATTAGATATACTCCTTCGGCACTTTCCAATATATCCGCAGGTATATTTTCATCTTGTTCGGGATTCATTTTGAAAGCAGCGTAAAAAGTACTACAAAAATTATATGATTAGTACGTCTACTGACGTCTACTTGACAATCAATATTTACCAACAATACCAGATATCCATGATACCGACTTGCTATCGCTGTTATAATTAATAGGTGTTCAAATTTATCACCAAATTATTAACGATTTTTGAATAAAACTAAATTTATTTCAATTTTCACTTGGTTGGAGACAAAATAGTATATATCATACGGACCAAAAGTGCCTTTTTTACTCGCAATTTTGCATTCGATCGTAAAAAAATATGCACTTTTAATCCTTATAATATAATATACTATTTCCATATGATTCCAACTTAGGGGGACATAAATTAAACACATGTGTTTACTTTATGTTATGAAGAAATTAAGTAGACACGTCAGATCCAGTAACTCTGATAATAAAATATTTCGAACGATGTTTCAACAGCTAACTTCCGTGCAGTATAGCTTGTATCAGAACAACCTGACAGCAAAGATAAGGAGCTTTTATTTTAGTTAAAAAATCCGATATCGCCTTAGTTGAAAGTTTCCTGTTCGGAACCCAGTAGAGCAGAAGCAAACGCAACATATAAGTCAATATTTTTGCTAGAAAGTAACTCGATAACAATATAATAGCCATTGTTCTGTGTAATTGTAGTATAAACTCCAACCATTAGTTAGGGTCCTTGTGTGCAAGCCGACCCGGTAAGATTATCATCTACGTTTAGGTACTTGTACACGGTGGACAAAAATTTTCACATATAAAGTGATTTTTTTTATTATTATAATGGAATATTTTTTTCATTTTAACCATTAATTATAATTTTTCTAAATTATCTGTAGGTCATGCCTGCTATAGTCTAACATATGTTTGGAGACATTCTTCGAAGGATGTATAGTACAGGGAATGAAGCTCAAAAAAATGTAAAACCTCGCAATTTTTCGTCCAGGAGGTAGGTGATAGCCGAAGGTTCAAAATCTATATCAAACAAAAGGGCGCTAAACGGATTTTAGGGGTGAAAACTACCCTTATTTGTCAAAAATCATAAAATAACATTTTAAACCTGAAAATGGGTAAGATTTGGTTTGGATAAGTTGAATAATGATTGTTTTGAGCTTTGGAATACAATTTCATCATATTTCAACCCTTAAAAAGCAGCCCCTGTTACAGCTTAATGTAAAAAAAATCACGAATCCTTAAAAAATTATTTCGCCTCTGATTGATTTGCATAAAAATTTGGGATTAGGCTCAACTCACCCTCTGCTTTATATATCATGTCATGCCGACGAAACCTGATTGTTTCTTAGGGGTGAAAACTACCTCTAAATGTCAAACATTAAAAAATAGCATTATAAATTTTAAGATAGGTGAAAAATGATGAATTTGTTACATTTCAAAATACAATTTTAGACTTTTTCAACCCTTAAAAATCAACTCTTATTAGTGTTATATGTAAAAAAAAATTTTTTGACAAGAGAAAAATAATTAATGCTAATAGGGATTTGCTCAATAAGTCTGTTGTAAAAAAAATGTGTCACGTGCATTAAGTAACTTTTCAACCTTTATTTAAACCACCCTTCACAACATTGCAATTTTTATAAACTATTGTAATAGATATTTCGTATATATAACGCCCCACTGCCGAATAAACCGGTTTTGTACATTATTATGCTACCAAGAGCACTATACTATACTATTGGAATTTTTCCTGAAAAAAATTGTTTTTTTTAAGGTATTTCCTTTATTTTTGATGATAAAAAGTTTATTCGAAAACGATTTCGTGGGGTTTTTCAAGAACTACAAGGATCTGTAAGTTAAATCTCTTTAGACCCTTTCGTTTTTAAATGAGGTGAGTTTTAAGGGTTAAAAAAAGGTGGTGCTCGTACGTAAATAGATGTTTTAAACGGCTATACCTCGTCAAAAAATATTAACTTTACAAAAAATGTACTTACAGGAAAATTTTTGTCATAAAAAAAGGCTACAATTTCGTTTTTTAACTTTGCTTGTACCTCTAATATTTTCGGAGTTATTTTGAAAGAAAGGGTAAAAAATACAAAATTATGAAAAATAACTTTTTACTTTAAGCCATAATTTTTCGAAAACTATGAATTTTAAATTGGTTAAACTTCTTTATTAACCATACATGTACAAAGAGAATTGCACAAGGGTGAAGATCAATTTTAATTAGGGGGGTAGTTAGAGGGTTGTTTTCACCGATTTTTTTGTATCAAAAATCCAGTACTGACATTATTTTTGTCATAATTCACTCAATTTTGATGCTACAGACCTTTTTTTTAAAGAAAGGTCTAATTATGCTCTTTGAAAAAGATTTTATGAATTTTCTACGAAAAATGCATCATTTTTCCGGTTATTTGACTTTGAATCTATCACATTTTGCATTTGGGAAAAAAGCTAATCATTGATGGGCCATATCTCGGTTCCTATTGGTTTTAGAAAAATTATAAAAAAAGGTTTTCGCTTGTTTTTTTAAAAGCTACAATTTTGCTTTCCACAGTTTATTAGATAAAATGCATAAAAAATTTTAACCTTCGAGATGGGGTGGCAACCAACCCCAAGGCTTCAGCGCCCTTCGGTTCGATATATATTTTGACCCTTGGGCTATCACCTACCTTCTGTTAAAATTTCAAGTCAATCCATGCTGGACGAAAAAATTGCCAGGTGAAATGCTTCATTTCCTGTACTAGTATGGAAGCCTTTGAATGAACCAATCCTGGTGAATAATGCTAGAAGTCGAAAGCTCTTCTTGCTGTCCAGGTATTTAGTGTTTGTTTGGCAAAACTTATTGCGATGCCAATCGTAGGTTCTGGTCCGATAAAAACACGTGCGGCACCCTCTCTTGCAAGAGATTCTGCCTTCTCGTTTCCATCCATGCCAGAATGGCCAAGGATCCAGACCAGCAACACTTTATTGAGTTCTCCTGTTGAGAAGAGTCTTTTTTGGTATTGAGGGTTGCGTGAAACGTCAGAGACTCATACTCTCATGGTTCGGACCGATAAAGATCTGGCCTAAACCGGTAAGAAGCTCAAAAGCATGCGTATTTGATATCGGCCGGTTTTAAATTTTGCATTCCAGTCTATTTCCATTATATTACTGAGCTTTTATTTTCCAGTTTGATTGTTTCATATTTTAGTTTGAAGTTTGTGTTGTGGATATGCATTGACCATGCGTTTATAACAGTGATGATTTTGTTCTGTGAACGATATAAAGATAAAGTTGCTAAAAACTATATACTATACAAACAATTGATGTACTATGCTTATTAAAAGCGCGCACACTCTGTATATACGTCCGACAACGCAAGGATCCCAGATATCCATGATACTAGCGGCCGATACCAAGATTTTAACATCATAGATGACTATCTTCTATTTATTGTAGATAATTGAGGCCTTGTTGGTAGTACGTAAAGAGGGAACGTGATCTTTAAAAATTGTGGATGGTATAGTTGATTTGACTACTGGTCTTCTTACGCTAGTCAACATGTCAGTGGGCGTAAGAAATTTAATACGGGTGATTCCATTAAGTGATTGGAAAACTTTTACCATAGTCTATTTATAAAGTATTCATAGTTCAGTGGCTTATACAGGGTGTCCTAGTAGTTCGTACAAAAAACTTGGGAGGTGGTAGAAAGGCTAAAAATAATGATGGTATTTCATATAAAATTTTTTCTTCACGCCCTTCGTTAACGAACTATAGGGCTCTAAAGTTGGGAATGAAAAAATTTTATATGAAATACCATCATTATTTTTAGTCTTTCTGTCACCTTCCAAGTTTTTGGTTCGAGCTCCTGGGACACCCTGTATCTTAAGAAAACCCAACTATACAGGGTGTCCCGCGACAAGTTAAAACTATCTGTATATGGCAAAATACTTATAGTGAAATCATGTATATTCACAAGTTTGTGTTTTCGTATCCGATCTTTTCAACTAAAATATTTTCAACTTACGGTTCTACAGGAAGTCGACTGTAACTTTGTTATTTCAAATGGAACACCCTATACATTCATACATTTTTAAAATCTACTTGAAATTTTAGTACACTTTTGTCTGAAAACTTTTTTCGAAAAATGCATAATTTTTAAGTTATTATTTCATTTGTAAAAAAAATTGAGGGTTGCAGGCCCTTATAAAATATTTTTTTACGAGAATACCCTTGAAGATATTAAAATGGTTTCTATTCGGTTGCTCTAAGCAAGGTTAGACGTATTTGAATCTATTTTGAAAAATCTTTCATTTTATACAGGGTGTGTATAAAAAGTGTTCAAAGTTTTACTTCATAAATATCAAATTTCTTAATTTTTAGATAGGTAATAAATATTTTCTGTAATTTTTTTTAGAGATGTAGGTGTGGTCTAAATTTTATTTTGACCCGTTAATACAAGCATATCTTATTATTGTCACAAATGACAATGTGCGACTTCAATCGTGGTCTATCTGGATATCTTACTGCAAATAAAGCACATGTTCTTGTAACAACTTTGCTATATTTACCATGTATTAAAAGGAAATTTACATAATCTTTTCAAGAACCTAACATTATCTAGCCTAGCTTGAAAAATAAACTTGAACAGTGAAGAACTGAACTGAGGATAAAATACTTGCAAAGGGCTAATACATGAGCTGAACACAAATTCGAATAAGAATGCAATGCAACAGATGTCAGATGAACGTTAAAGGACATTCATAAATCACAATTTTTAACCAAACGCAACTAATAGTTCCTAATAATAACATTGATACCAAACTCTCTTCACTCAAATTGAAGTATTACTTGAGTAATTACTGTGGATATGAAAAGTCACCTCGAGCTAAACTCAAACTAAGTTGAGTTTGAGTATGAGTGACCCTTGAGAGTCGACTATGAATTTCACCCTGAGGAAAAAACAAAATTTTTCCCTTGTTATTCTTATGAATAATCGAAAAGTGCGATGCGGGCAACCTTAATATTAAAATTAAGGGCTCATACTGGGTGATCATTTGAATTCCGATACATTTGATAAGCCCTTAACTTGGAATATCGAGAAGCGGATTTGACTGAACATCTTCAGGAATTAAAAAAATTCTTTCACACTGTTGCCGATTTATTATTTTTTCTCTAGACTCCAGAAAAAACGTTTTTTTGGAAAGCAATAACTTTGAATGAAAC
>CAJUYH010003214.1:0-17113 GCA_910591685.1 Galerucella tenella | reverse complement strand
TAGGTATAAATTCTGGTATAACTCTATTCCCAGAATAACTATACCTATAGTCCAGTAAACGAAGGTGTCAACATGGGCAACTGGTCCAGCAAGAGCAATTTTTTTTTAATTTGCAGGTTATGGTAGGCACATTCAATTCCCAAAATGTCAGGTACCTTACCATTGTGGAAGGGTGGGAAAATGGCTCTGAAATTCCAGAAAATCCGTTTTCCCGCGATATCTGCCGATATTTGACCACTGGAGAATTTTTGTGCCGACGAAAAATAAAGAGCAGTTCCTTACCCACAAAAATGATCCTCAGCATTTTTTCGAAAAATTAGATAGTTTTCGAGATAAATGGCCCGAGCGCCGACCCAAAATTGAGCTCCAGGTCGGCTTATAGAGAGCACGCTCTGAGGGCTTGACGTCCGCAAGTAAATTACTAATTTTTTAATAACTCGCGAGAAAATCTTTATTTTTTAATGAATCAAAGTGCGGGTGAAAGAAGGGATCTAAGGCGTGTTTTTATCCACTCAATTCGTGCTCCTGGGTCATTGAAAAACCAGGCCAAAATTCGTCTTTACTAGATTTTTTAATGCTTCCATGGATTTATTCATATTATTTTTATTAATAGTTATTTGAGCCAATCCTATTGGATAATGGTTCTTTGAGGGCTACTTTATTTATTCCAAAACAATGCTACCAATAATTCGCCAGTATTTTTTTGAATAATGTGTTTTCCAAGAGGCGATTTTTGTGGATTTCTGGAGTTTTCCCGAGCGCTCTGGTTCATCGGGAATTTCTCGATGATTAACTGTCAAACTCGCTTATAATTGATATTGGCCGATGGTATAATTTTTTTTGGCCCAGACCCCAGTTTTCTGAGGGAAGACAGCTATTCTTCTGAGTTTTTTCGAGCAGTTTTTTCTCTTTACAGTGAAATTCTTCCCGGTCAAGCATCATACCCGATGGCATTTTTCCGTTCCCTATACAGTCAGCGCGACAGGTCGCTCTCGCCGTATAGGAAACGGAATTGAAAATCAAGTACTCCGTTCCCTAGCTGATATGCGCGAACCGTAGCCATGCCGCACGCAATTATGCATTTTCCGCATTTTATCTATGATGACAATAGTTCTGTTCGTAGAGCAGTCACAAACGGTTGGGAACAGGACCACTCATGCGCAGAGTCTTTTTATGCGAGAGTGAAATTGCGTGTAAATATTGAATTTCCTTGACTATTTTGACAATATGTGGCAGCGAAGACAGGATTGGTGCCATTATTTTCGAAAAAAACTTTGGAACAGAGGTCACAATACGAATAATTTAGTAGAAGTGTCAATAAGATTGTTTAAGGACTTGGTACTACAAAGATGTAAGGCTTTTAATGCAGCATCTCTGGTAGATTTCATCTGTTTGCCGCTGGAAAACTTCTACAAAGAAAAATTGTTGCGTCATGCTAGCTCCAGGGATAACAAATTGTTAATTAATTTTACAAAATTTTGCACAAAATCTGTTGATCTTTGTGTTGTAATAAATTTACTGTTACTTCGGCTGCAGATAAGTCACTTTTGTACCAAGTCAATACTCGGTTGGAAGTATGTGACTGTCCAGAAGGGGCGGGCGGAAAATTTTGCAAGCACTTATGCGCTGTATTTAATACTGGTGTTCAGATGCATAACGTTCCTAATATTTTATTACAAGACAAAATAGAACTCGCCACATTAGCACTTGGAAACAACATCGGTGGTGCCAGCTTCTTCAAAGATATGGATAAAGAAAAAGATAACGAAATTATAGCAGACTTTGACGCACCCATGATAGAAATGGAAAATGGACTGGATGACATGTCTAGAGAAAAAAATAGTTTTCCTGTTGAAACGAACGAGACTGACACTAATGCACAAGACGAACTGAAGGAGTTCAAAGCAAATTTAGAAAAAATAAACAGCTTCGTGGAAACTCATCCAGCACTGTTGCCTACTGTCAAAAAGTTAAATAGGCAGATGAAAAATATCAATAACGAAGCTTCATTCTATGCTCTGTGTTCCTCTTTTACTCAGAAAAAGAAGTCTCGGAGAATTAATGTACAACCCACATCTATCTCTAGAAGAGCATCTGGGTATAGGGGTGCCAAAGCAATGCAAGCAGGACGGCCATCCAGCAGCGAAATAAAATCAAGAAAGAGACCTCGCAAAAAGCGATCATTGATCGCAAACATCCTACAGGCAGCCACAAACGCTATAAGTCATGGCAGTACACATTGATCATTAATTTGGATGGCTATAATATTATTAATTATTCTTTATAGCAAGTTACAGAGAAATCCTATTTATTTTCAGTATGTTTTTGTAGTTCTGTATGAATAAAGTTTGGTTTAATTATATTAAGTCGTGTCTCCTTTCGACTAAAAATCAAAAATGTTCAATAAATTATTTAAATTTCGCGCATATCTGCTGGAAACGTTTCCTATACGGCGAGAGCGACCTGTCGCGCTCACTGTATGGTCCTGTTCCCAATCGTTTGTGACCACAAAACAGTCTAACCTATAGAAGTGAAAGTCCAATAGGATTACCTGAAATGAAAAAATGAGGTGTCAAACCCATCCACCTGAAGCGCTAGTTGCAATTGAGTTGTCGGAATAGGCAAGGCAGCTGAGGCCGGAAAACAGAATAAGGAAAGAAGAATTTTAACGATCGCAGTGGATGGGTTCAGAACTATTTCATAGTGCTTTTTTAATGAAAGTTTGTTTTTTGAATGACTAATGCCCGATTTCACTAACCATTTCCGAGTCAGGTAATACCTAAAACGAATTTAGGAATTCCTAAATGCAATTTACATTTCACCACGCGCTGAGTAATGCCTAAGAGTGATAATATTACGTATTTCCCATCACTTTTTGATCAATCCTGAAAGGATTGTAGGAACAGCTTTGCGAGTGAGGCCCCTTTTTGTCCCAATAACAATATAGTGTGGCTCAAAATATCTGTTGCAAACTTTGTAGGATTTATAAATCTGTTCAGCGCTTAATTCCCTCAGTTTTGGATTGCGAATAAAGACAACCCATTCATTCAACAACAAAGGGTCATGTTTGGGAAACTATGTCGTTTTGATGTAATGTCTGTACACCCAGGAACGCAACACTCCACACCAACCATTATAAATATTATGAATTATCACACTTGATAAGACTTACAGTACCTGATTAAAACACAAATAACAGCAGCAAATGGCAAAAGGAAACAATCTATAAAAGACAATGGTGACAACAACTATATGACATCTTTGAATTTTAAAATATTTTCTTCTTTTTGTGCTAAAGGCCTTAGCTGCCAGGACTGTTTCGACAACTCAATTGCAACTAGCGCTTCAGGTGGATGGGTTTGAAACCTCATTTTTGTATTCAAGGTCATCCTATAAACTTTCACTTCTATAGGTTAGACTGTTTTGTGTTTGTGACTGCTCTACGAACAGAACTATTGTCATCATAGATAAAATGCGGAAAATGCATAATTGCGTGCGGCATGGCTACGGTTCGCGCATATCAGCTAGGGAACGGAGTACTTGATTTTCAATTCCGTTTCCTATACGGCGAGAGCGACCTGTCGCGCTGACTGTATAGGGAACGGAAAAATGCTACCCGATGAAAGGTCACATTCTGAACCTTCCTTTGATATGTGTATCAAGTATTTCATCTGATGCATTAAAAAGAAATGTGTCTCTAAATTTGTTGTAATGGATGCCTCATTTTATTCTCGCACGCCGCCACGCCACCCATCTATAGTGTGGTCGACGGCGTCTGCAGGCTATAGTGCGTGTACACGTGGATGCTTTCTGCTGCATTGTTTGTCGGATTTTCGGGATCTCTAGAGCCATTTTCCGACCCTCCCACAAATTTCAGGCACCTGACATTTTGGGGGTTCAATGTAGGTACCTACTATTACCTGCAAATTAAAAAAAAATTCTTGCTGGACCAGATGCCCATGTTGACGGTATTTTTTGCCTTCATTTACTGGACTACTAGTATAAATCTCTCTTGTAAAACCGGCCCTAAATCTATAAACTCAATTCAAAGTTACAGTAGATGCCCATAACTCATTTACACCCGGTATGCTTGGTATTACCCGATGGAAATCGGATACCTTACAGATTTACGAATTAAAAGTTGTGGATGAAAATTTTTAAATGGTTAAATCCATCACCTTTTCTTGAGCTTCCTCAGTACTTAAAATTGAATTATAATAATTATTAATTTCACGTGTATTCTCAAGAATTAGTTTGAAATGTAGGCGAAATCGTTGAAAAAGATACTTTACCATCACCAAGGCAATTAGAGCAAATTAAAAAATTAAACATAAGGGACCCTTCGTGTTTACGGTTAAAATTAATTTTCCAAAAATGACGCTGCGCCGGTGGCTTCTACACCTGCTCTGCATTTTCGATTATAGTAATCCAACGTTCTAATTAATCAATTTATAAACTTCACGATTTCCGTTACAGGACATTTCCTGGTTACAGGACAACGGCAACCTTAAAATTTTCTAATTTAAATAAAATTTTAATGGTTGTTTGTGCTAGCGAATAAGTAAATTTTCAAAGTATTGATTCTGTGTGAAAAAACTTACTTAAATATACAGAATGCTCAAAATAAAACTCGTCCCATTCAGAAACCAACAATTTCTTCAAAATTAAAAAAAAAACTCCATATTTTGATGGGAGGGGAACAAATTTTCATACAAAGCTCACATCAAAAAATTCAACCTCGCATCAACCTATATTTTTTTAATTAGCAAACTTCCTCTTAAATTTATCGTCTTATTTCCAAAAAATTTTCTACATCGAACTTATTAATATCTGAACAAGATTTATAATCAAACTTAAAGACAAGGTTAATACTCATCTTCAATCAAGATATCTTCATTACTGTTTTCGAAATTAAAAATCCGGAATAGTAAACATTCGTTACATTTGAGTAACGTTACTTTTATTTCATTTTTTCCACAGTAGTTGTAGAATTCTGTGATAATTGGTCGTCAAGTGTAAAAAAAACGCAATGTGCATTTGCCGTTAGTAAGTGGAAATCACATTGGCGGATCAATTGATTGTTGTTATTCTTAAGTGATTTTATTCAGTCACTTCACACACACACATAAGGGTATTTTGTTTTAATAATGGAGGTAACAGTGAATAACAGGTGCTGGTCACCTTCATTTTGTGACAAAGAAAAATGTCCCTTGAAGTGTTGAATTGAACACGTCGGAAGAGATTTAAATTAATTGTTATCTGATTTTTTTTTATTGAGAAAAATTAGTCGCATCCGCCAAAAGGTTATTAGCGACTGAACAATATCGGAACTATACAGTAATTGCAACTTTACACATTATCACATATGGCAAATTTAAATATAACATTAGCATATAGGTATGTATATATATATATATATATATGTATATAAAAAAAATAAATAAAAATTTAAAAATTGATCCAATCAGAAATATCTCACAGTTGCTACAAAATTCCTAAGAATTTGAAAACTCATCAACACTGTAGAATGTTTTATCCATTAAAAATGTATAGACGGTTTGGCGGAAACATCTACTCGAAATATTGTTTTTTGAGATTGTTTTCAAAACTTTATTATAACATTTTATTCCTATAAAAGACGGCGCATGCTTAGATACTTCTAATCTAGAGAAAGGTTGTCGTAAATTTGATTTACCTCTAGTATCGTGTAAGTGCATGTTTTCATTTCTCTCAAACCTGTACTTATTATCCTCAATGTACAGTATTAATTGGAAAATCAAAAGGCTAGGAAGTGTTAGGATATTTGATTTCTTGAATAGTGGTTTGCAAGTAGCTGAACATGGAATACCATACATATTTCTCAAGACTTTCTTTTGAGCTATAAATGCTCTTTCAAAATAAGATGAACAACCCCAAAATATTAACCCATATTGAAGTACCGACTGGACTAAGCCAAAGTAAATCATTAGTAGTATTCCAAATGAGACGGTTTCTCTTAGGTTCCTTATTATATAACAACATGTGCTTAACTTTGCTGATATCTGATTTATGTGTGTTTCCCACGTAAGTTTAGAATCTATGGTTATACCCAAAAATTTTGTAGTAGTATAACTTTCAATTGATTTGCCATCCACGTGTAAATAGAAGTCATAATTTGGAGTTATATTTTTTGGTAAGAAACGCCTACAATGTGTTTTTGATACATTAAGTTCAAGTCCATTATTTTTACAGTATGTAGTAAATTCAGCAGAGGCAGCATTAGTATTATCCACTAGTTGAGTGGTTTCACTGTGGGACATGATAATATTGGTATCATCAGGATATTGAACAATCTTATTTGGCTTTGAACACACCATATTTAAGTCACTCACAAAAATAAGAAAAAATATAGGCCCCAATATTGATCCCTGGGGTACACCTATATTACATTGGAGTGGTTTCGATGTTATATTATCCACTGTGACTGTTTGAGTTCTATTATTGAGATAAGAAGCGGCCCAGTTGTATGGTACTCCACGCACCCCAATACCTTGCAATTTTCGAAGTAACAGCTCTCGATCAACCGTGTCAAACGCACGACTAAGGTCATAGAAAATACCCAATACATTTAATGTATCATTCAATGCGTTGTAAATAAATTCAAGACAGTCAGAAATCGCAGTAGCTGTTGATTTATTTTTTCTGAATCCATTTTGAATGACAGGGAGTAGCTGAAATTTTTCTAAGTGACTCGAAACACATATTAATCGATAGTTTGCAATATCAGTTGCTGATCCCTTTTTTTTATAAATGGGGATGCCGTTAGATTCCTTTATGTCTGGAAATATTCCACATGTAAATGATTCATTTATCAAATAGGATAGTGGTAGTGCTATATAAATAACAACCTGTTTCAGCACTTTACCATCAATTTCATCAACACCAGCAGCAGCTTTAGAAGCTGTTTTTAATATAACAGATGTAATTTCTTCTTCAGTAGTAGGAAATAAAAAAAAAATTGAATTGAATTGGTCAATATTTACATTATGATTAACGATTGGTAGTTTATTTTCCTGTACATTATTTATGAAATAATTGTTGATTTGATCAGCTTTATGATGATTTTGTGATTTACCATTGTTATTAAAAGATATAAGATTTTTTGTCGATTGATAGTTTTTACCTCTATTCTTATTAATTTCCAACTGTCCTTCATTATGTTTGCTATTACACATATTAAGCAAAGTTTGAGCCCTTGTAAAGAATTAAATATGGATTAAATGGAAAAACTAATTGATAAGGAAGTCTAATTTGAAGCTTTATGAATACTATATAAAAATCTCAGAATCCTCAAATTACTTATGACCGTACAATTCCTCATTGAAATTCGGTTGCTACCACTAAAATATCGGATAAAAATCCATCTCTCCTTCTATGACTGATATTGTCTCTCTGCTTCGGTAGTCGCGTGCCGTTCCATTGTTGATACAACGCTCGTCGGTCTCGGCGGTCTCCCAGTTCAGTACTGACGATGCTTATAGAGTAGTACGTGAACCAAAATCCGCTTGGACCGCTTGGCTACCTACATGTTGCGGAGCTTTCATATTTCTAATAAAATTTTCGTTTTGTGAACTTAAACGTGAGGACGTAGGGAAACAAAAAAATATACAAAGCATAATTGTGCAAGGTCGAATTTGGTAGATGCCCCTTAAGGAAGTTTATTAGCCTGTCTATTGGAGAATGTTCACCAAGCAACTCTTTCACATTAATAGGGATATCATGTGTTTTGCGTTGCAGATTATATTTGCTGCAATCAGTTAATATGTGTTTCACAGATAATATTTCGTCACATGTATCGAATTTGGGACGTTCTGTTTTGGTCATTAGAAATGAATGAGTCAACCTAGTGTGTCCCAGTCGTAATAGTGAAAGAGTCACCTGATTGAGTCGACTTAGATGGTTACCTCTCCAAGGCGTAACGACCGATTTCACACGTCTCAGGACTGAATCACCGCGATGCCACTCGTTTTGCGACATACCGATCACTTAGCTTTTATAAAAGACTTTATCTACAACTGTCATGTAACGGGTACGATTTGACACTATTTTTAGTGTCATAATGACGTTTATTACCGCACTAGTGCGTTTTTGATTACATTACCGCACTAGTGCGGTAATAAGAATCTAGAAACATATTAATACCAGAATTAAATATTTAAAATAACACTGGAAGTTGCATTTTCAATTTACGAAAGGAGATTTTCTTCGCTTGAACTCATTTTTCTAGATTTTTGTTCATTCAACTTTGAAAATTTGATGACATAACTAATTTATTTTTTTTTCCACAGCCTTGTTTGTCTTTGTTGCTATGGTCATAAAATATGATACACAGTACCTTATGTTTGCAGTCAATATTATTAAAAATACGTTGGATTGAAATTTTTTTCAAATTTTATATTATAGGTACTGTAATTAATAATACTAATAAACCGTTGTAGATAAAATTTTGTACGTAACACGTGTGATAGGAATTATTAACGCACTTATGTGATTACACGACTCGGCCTACGGCCTCGTCCTGCAAACTTAACATGCGTGCGATAATAATGTCCATATCTCACTAATTACGTAAATAACTATTAAAGTCACTGCTGGAACTTTTTATAACTGTACCCAAGTTGTCACTATTCACTGCAAGACGCGCACATTTATCAGCTTTCTCGTTCCCACTAATGCCAATGTGTGATGGAATCCAGATGAGTTGAATGTTTCTTGAGTCATCTTGAATTCTTTTAAGCTGGATGAGTTGGATATAAATGCTGGATTGACGAAACAGAACTGTGAGTATCAAATAGTTGTTAAGCTTCAGGCTGTTTATATGCTTAAGGGCTTGATATAGTGCATAAAGTTCTGCAGATAATACACTGTAGGGCATTGGAAGCTTAAACAAAAACTGATTTCTGGGTGTAATGAAAGCACATCCTACTCCGTCGTTGGATTTAGAAGCGTCTGTATAAATATGAGAATAACCTTCAAAAAACCGATCAGTAATCTCCAGAAATTTGTTTCTGATTATGAAGTATTGCAAGGTAAAGGTTTTAGTGTCCAAGGTGGAGGGTAGCATATTGCATTAGAAAATATATCGGGAGCATTCAGATTCAGGCTTTTCAGCGTGAGTCGTAATCGTTCGTAATATGGTTTTCTGTTGTTAAATCGATCATTTTCGTCTGGAAGTTGATCCCGGAAGGATTGATGATGAATGGGTCTTGTGGTGTCTTGTGCAATGGCTGCTGCATGTGTAAGTATCATCCGACGATAATGAAGAGATGGTTCTCCGGATATATACTTTGTATTGGCGTAGTTCTGAAGGCTCCCAAAGAAATCCAGTATTTGTTAGTTAGGGTATTCAATAAATTTAACTTTTTATCACATGATAATGTTAGTTGTTCAATATGTTGCTTCCATGTTAAGTTTTCATCAAATATTGCACCTAGGAATTTCACATGTGGTTTAAATTCTAAGTGTGAGTCGTACAACTTTAGTTTGGGCTTTTATTTACCTGAAATAGTCTCATTACATTGAATAGATACTTGAAAAATTGGAATGGATTACATAATATAATCGGTTATATACCGGGTGTCCCGGAAGTTTCTTCTTACCCATTTTAATTGCAAAAATCTCGGAGAACTTTTTTCAGGACAAATCCTTTCTCAGTGACTTATTTTAAAGGTTTTTTTTAAGTGGTAATGCTATAGTATGCTTTGGAATTTTAATAAAATTACACGAACTACGAAAGGGATTGTTTCCGATTGGAGTAGTTTTCATTTAAAAACCAGGAGGAGTAATTTGAATTTAAGTTGGCAATTCTGTAGACCTCTGATTGGTCAGATTTCGCCCACTTTTACACAACACTTTTAAATATTGACATCAGCTGATAGTTCTCATTTTTGGTAGTTCTGACAGATAAATATACCTACTTAATTTGTCATCGCATCCGCTCTTGTTATTTTATTTTTTATTATACCTGCATCATAATCGCTGATAAAAAACGCAAAAGCGTGCTTAAAAGGCCGATTAAAGCACATGTGCTCTATAAAGTCACCTTGGTAACAATAAAAAATATTATACTGTCAACATTTTGTGAAAACTGTCAATTCAGTACAAACCTTCAAAAATAAAAAGGTATCGTCAGGTGCTGCTGCGAAAAATTTGCGTAGTTCCTCTTCTGTAAACACCCAAGACTTCTTAGGCTCATGTCCTTTGTTTGTGCTTTCCATAAAAGCATGTAGTTTATGAAAGGAAGCAATGTTCACCCCGTGTTTGATTCGCAGCATCGTTTGCAGTTTGGAGTGAATGCACCACAATGATGACGACTTGTAAAGACTTGACTATAATGAAACTTCGTTAAATGATTGCTATTTTCAATAATAAATTGCTACCTACCACTTTGTTTATATACGCAAGCATTAACGTTTCATCGATCACCGTCTGGTTGGTTGTGACCATCCATTTCGTAAATTTTTCGTATTCCTTTAGATACGCTTCCTTGGATTTCTCGAGGATTAACCTCCCTTCAGCTTGTTCGGCTAACAATCTAATCACAGATGACCTATCCTCGTTTTCGATCATTGTATTAACATTCATCAACACATATTTCACATGCAAATTATTGTTCTATTTGACATAACAAAGTACCTAATCATGTCAGATCAATAATTAAAGTCACGTGGTACGCTACTGTTCATTACTTATAATAGATTAATAAAGAGAAAACGGGGTTTTATAGACTTATTTATTAAATAAGTATTAAATATGTTACTAATTGGTTGATATTATAGTCAGTTCATGGAATTCGTTCCAATTTGAAAAAAGTGAATATACCTAGGAATGATACTTGGGAAGTAAAGAACCTTTCAAGATATATTGCTTCTGTGTCTATTTGATAATTTGTTTCATTAATGTCTCGTAGACAGGTTACAAAATGAGTCCTCTGATGGGACTGCCTTCAACTCTCAGTTTTTACATAAAACTGTATCGAAAGTTGTTGAAACATTTTATAATTTTTTCAGGAAACCTTAGCGATCATCACCAATTCCCACTTATATATACAATTTTTTCAATTTAAGCTTCATGTCAAGAAGTGCAATGGTTCATTTCAAAGAGATAACCGAATCTTTCACCACTTGTTCACTCCAATTTATGAGATTGACAATAAAATTATTTTGAGGTGAAGTACTACTTACTTGACGCGTGGTGAAACGTGAATTGAGCCTAGGAACTCCTTAATCCCAATGAAATCGGGTATTATAGTATACATTTATCTAGAAGTCAATCTAACAATGGAGAATGTAGAGTGTATTGAACATTTTTTACTTACTATAGCCAATCTCATACATAGAACAATAAAGATTTTCTCGGACAGCCGAGCGGCTTTGAAAGCACTACCTACACTACAATACCACCGTGTAACGTTGAAATTGGTTTTAGACTGCCAAAAAAGACTCTCCTTAATAGAAGAACTCAATAAAGTATTGCTGGTCTGGATCCATGGCCATTCTGGCATTGAAGGAAACGAGAAGCAGACTCTCTTGCAAGGGAGGGTGCCGCACGTGTTTCTATCTGAAAGAACCTACAATTGGCATCGCAATAAGTTTTGTCAAACAACCATATTTCGATGTGTGGTCGTAAGAAAATGATGTTTTTATGGTTGATTCCTAGACATATAGGTACATAACTTCAAACTATTTAGGAATAAAAATTACCAGCATAAAAGTAAGTAGGTACTTACATTAAAATGGTCTTCATAAACAAAAGTAATGCCCTTCTCTTAAGTGTATTTTTGCTTGCGCCACCAGGTAAAGTTACAAATATTTTGTCTGGAGTTTTAATAGACGTTGATTTACACACTGGAACAATGCAATACTTGGAATACAAAGTTTTTTTTCGTCTGTATCCATTTTAAAAGCTTTCAGAAACAAATTGGGTCGCAAGAACTCAGAGCGTGATACACGAATAAGAACGTAAACAAATGACGTCACACCATGGGGCAGTCATCTTTATGACGTAAAGCGCGTTTTGGCGGACTTTCAAATTTTATGATTTTTAAAGTCGGTTTAAAAGTAAAGTTTATATTTTTTTGAAAAAATAGGCATGCAAGGTGTTAGGAGACCTGATAAAGCGTGAATTCCCACCAATAGCAAAATTTATGCTTGTACCCTATTGAAAAACAACGTAATGTCATTTAATTTGTCTATGACATTCAGGAATGTATAACTTCATATAAATAATTTGTTTCATACATTTTGTTGTATTTTTACCCACCCTGTACCAATTTGAAGGAACGTTTTATACATTTTTGGAATCGGCTCAGCAAGGGAAATCCGGAAATTGAAAAGAGGAGGGATCCATTTGAAAATAATGGTGACGAGGTCATCACACGAAGGTGGCTGACCCTGTATATCCGATGATAATTTGAAAAAATAGTGAATTGAAATCAAAAATCGTCCTGTTTCTAGAATTTTTAAGTCTATTGTTTATGTAGCTAATAATGGATTTATGCGTTACTTTATGAACGCACTGTATATATTATTTGACCAGAGATGAACAATACAATCAATTATATATATTTTTATTTATTCAAATAATAACATTTGGTAATCCGTATACTTGTATCTTTAATTCATTTTATCTTATTGCGAATATTGTAAGTTTGCGAAAGTATTTGAATGATTCCTCTTGAATCCTGAAACGATTTGAGCTGGCGTCGCTCAGCAGATTAAAAAAATACTTAATAGCGCGGTACTTCATTAACGTTTAGTCTACAGTCATTAAAATGTTATACGATTCATTTCAACGATTAATCAAGCTTTAATTAGTGCTATAATTCATATTTCAATACCAACATATCTCATAATGTAAGTTATAAGTATGTTCTGATTGAAATAAATATTGTTGTTATTCGTTGACATTCGTTTTAACTTTTTATTTTTATTTTATAATGTTCTATCGAGACTGTTTCTATCGAGGTTTGTTTCGATTTTTTGCACTCGCCTTGGTGTATTATAGTCATCGGAATGATATCCAGTTGTCTCATTTTTATAATAATGAAGCCTTTTCGATTAAATTATGAAATCAAACAATTTCATTTTGTTAAATCTACATTATATTTAACCTTAAAGTTGTGACGCGTTTCGCTAACACAGTAGCCTTTTCAAACGAATGGAGGTATAATGAGAAATTTTCAATTTATACAGTGCCTTAATATTAAATTATACGGATATTTAACAATAAAATTATAATCTATTTACAAGGAAATGAAATGAATTTGTCTAAATATGGGATTAACTAAAGTATTTAACAAGTTTACCTGGAAACTCATTCACAACAATCCTACAGGAACCTTTCTAGGTAAAAAGGTTTAATAAGGAAGAATTGTTAATATCAAGTTGGTCTTTAAGAAGATTATTTGAATATTTGTTTTTATTTATCTCTAGGGCTTCTAAAAGATTTAATTTGAAGGATTTAGGTTCTAAATGCAAAATTTCAAAATTTGTATCGAAAGAGTGTTGGTTTGCTAATAAATTATTTGAATAGTTAGAATCTGATTTTTGGTTGTCATAACTACGTTTGTGTTCTGAAATTCTAGTTTTAAAATTCCTAAAAGTTCTACCTATTTAAATTTTATCACAGTCGTCATTACCACATTTTAATTTATAAACTCCTGATTTATTTAGTTTTGAAGATTTGGATTTGTTGTTTTTAATGAATTTGGATAAATTGTTGTCGGTTTTGAAGCAAATATTCAAGTCTCTAAAAATGATTTAATTTTTAAGGATGGTATTCCAAAGTAAGTTAAGCTTTTAAATTGGTTAATTTTGTTTTTATCGGAAGGAAATACTTTTTCTAGAGTATGTTTACGTATCTTTTTATTTATGATGTTGTCAATTAAATTTGGATCGTAATTATTATTAATCGCTATTTGTTTTATTATATTTAGTTCTTTATTGTAATTGTCAATATTCAATAGAACTGTTAAAATTCTATGTATCATACTATTGAAAGCTGCTAATTTATTACTGATTGGGTGGACTGAACTATGAATTGTAATGTCTGTATGTGATGGTTTGTGAAATATAGAAAAGTCATGTATATTATTTATATTTGAAATTGTAAGATCTAGAAAGTTTATGGACTTATTTTGTTCAATTTCTACTGTAAATTTGATATTTTTATGTATTGAGTTAATGTGAGTAATGAAGTTATCTAATTGTTTCGCAGTACCAGTGAAGCAAGCTAAACTGTCATCTACATATCGGTGCCAGTGAACAAATTTTTTACTAAGGGGGTGTTTATGAATTATCTTTTCTATATTATCCATGAAAATTTTTGATAATAGGGGACTGATAGGGTTGCCCATAATCAAACCCTCTTTATTGCTATAAACCCTTCCGTTGAAATGAAAATAATTTTGATTTAAACAAACTCTTAATAAATTTATAATATCAGACTGAATTATGGGATTAGTATTATTGTAAGTGAGCAAGTTATCAACAAGAGTGATAGTTTCATCAGGAGGTATACTAGGGAATAGATTTGTTACATCGAAAGATATGAATTTAGACAAGTGAGTTAGTTTTAAATCTTGAATATTATTAATTAGTTCTGTTGAGTTTTTAATTGAAAATTGAGGTTTGAATGAACAATATTTGGAAATTATATTTATTAGAAATTTTGAAATTTTAAATGACGGTGCTGTGAAAAAAGAAACAACCGGTCCAATTGGGTACCCTTCTTTATGAAGTTTAATTAATGAATAGAGTTCAGGGTGTTGTTCTATTCAATTATTCTGGATAACATGCTTTTTATTCCAGCTAATTTTGCATTAGTCTGTTATTTTGACAAAATAATTAATATGAAACTCGTTTTTATGTATCTGTAATGTTGAAATGAAGATCTACAACTCTCGTTTAGCGTATTCGGCGTAATTTTTTACGCTGCTGAAGCTCTTGTATGCCTTTTAATTACCAGCAAACATTTTTTTTCAATAAAAACAATATTTTTATTTTACGTTCCTATTAAGGTATTGAAAGAAAGAATCAATCAATCGATAGAAAAACCAATTTAATAAAACATGTCTTCTTGTTAACCGTGTCTAAACGTCATCAATAAAATTAGTTGAAAATATCGATAAATACGATTCCCTCAAGACCTTCTTCGATCTGAGGACAATGATGAACAATTAATTCAGGCAATTAGTAGTCTGGGCCCGAATGCGAGTCTTAGATTTACGCTTGTGCCGCTGTGGCTGCAATTCCAAATTTGACGAAGACAAGTACGAGTGGAAAAGCGTAGACTGCTTGACTGTGCTTGCCTATTATAGCTTTATACCTTGCCGATACCAAATGGGGAAGAACGCGTTGAAAAACTATGTTATCTCATGGAAATTGAGTGTACGCTGAAACAGCGACAGCGGACGCTGCTTCTTATTCTTTCTCGGAGATTCGTCCTTTTTTTTCAAAGAATACAAAATAGTCGCTTAGAATTACATGTTATCTTGAATCAATTTTATCAAATAGATGACAACAATCATTATTTGGTACTAAAATGGCTAATCTAAAAATTTGGATTCTTAATCCAGTCATTATTGACATTCGAAATCGAAAATTTAACTATAATTCCAAAAGTTTTCAAACTTCGGTCAAGTGAATGCTACATCGAAACGACAATAAATCTTATTTTGCAACCTTGTCCGAAGTCCGGAACATTGTTTAAAATTGCAATTAAATTAATTTTTGCTGTAATTCCAAAAGTTCTGCAAACTTGGGGAAGTTTTCAATATAATATTTCATATCACGTATCATTTTTTGTTATTAAAAATTAATGTTTTTTTTATTAAACTGAAGGAAAACTTTCCAAAAGTTCTGCAAATTTGACAGATCTATCGGAAAAATGTACCGAACGATTGTATAAATTTACAACCTTTTACGTTGACCGGAACATGTTTATTTATAATTTTTTTTAATTCGTGGTCATTTTTTCGAGCAAGGCGGTCTCGGAATAATTACAAAAGTTTTGAAACTTGGTTGCAAACTTTGAAAACATCTATTCTGAAGCATTTACAAATTTGCAACCTCATACGCGATCCGGAACTTTATGCAATTTGCAAAAATGTAATTTTATTATTTTTTTACCTTCAAGAAAATTGCAAAAGTTCCGGATCGCGTATGAGGTTGCAAATTTGTAAATGCTTCAGAATAGATGTTTTCAAAGTTTGCAACCAAGTTTCAAAACTTTTGTAATTATTCCGAGACCGCCTTGCTCGAAAAAATGACCACGAATTAAAAAAAAATTATAAATAAATATGTTCCGGTCAACGTAAAAAGTTGCAAATTTGTACAGTCGTTCGGTATATTTTTCCGATAGATCTGTCAAATTTTCAGAACTTTTGGAACGTTTTCCTTTAGTTTAATAAAGAAAAACATTAATTTTTAATAACAAAAAATGTTCCGTACACTTAAATTGGTTGCAAATTTGACACGTGATGTAAAATAATATATTTAACACCACTCCAACTTTGCAGAACTTTTGGAATTTTGGTCTCAAGAGCTGAGCAAATTATCATTTATTGCATTTTTAACAATGTTCCGGACAGGTTGCAAAATTTCATAGTTTGTTTTTATACCATTCCCGATCTTACGTCAAAATTTGAAAACTTTTGGAATTATAATCAATTGATTGTCTTGACTGACTGAACTATCTAGGGATTGGATGATTTTAAAGTATTATATTCTACCAAAATTCTTCATATTTCTTGACAGAAAGATTTTTTTCTATTTTCATTTTCAATCGCATCAACCTCTAGGGTTATTAGCGACAATATAATTCTTTTAGATTACAACTTGGATATCGTATATACAGGGTGTACCAACCTTACGACAAACTTCGGTATATGGGTTATTTTAACAGATATCAAAAAATGTTATCAACAAAAATAGTAGATGTGCTGAAGGTCCATATTTTGAAATTATATCGAACTATACAGAGTGCTGCTTAACTCCGTTACAAGCCAAACATATTACTTTTCAAATGGGAAACCCTGTATATTATACCGAATTCGGATTGGTTACATTTTTTT
>CAJUYH010003213.1:0-34131 GCA_910591685.1 Galerucella tenella | reverse complement strand
CCTCCTACTCGTCCCCTCTGAGGGGTCCAGAGGGTACCTCCCATCTTTTCCATCTCCTTCTACATCTACTTCCTTTCGTCCCCCACTACAATCTGCCTCCCCTGGCTTGTGTCCCCTTTCCCCACATACCCTACAAAGGAAGGCTTGCCGACAGTCTCTGGCCATGTGTCCCACGCTCTTACATAGCCAGCATTCCCTAATCTTCTCCACTCTCCTTGCCTTACATCCTGCTACCTGATGGCATCCAAAACATCTGTCCTCCTCTCTCCCCTCTATAATATTTATCCTATTCAAGTCAAGCTTAATCTCCCGCTTTCTCACATTCCATCCTCACCACCGCCATTTTCATGCCGTTCCTCTCCCTCACCACTTTCATCACCCTTGCCCCTCCCCCAATTAATACCTCTATTTCCTTCCTCACCACTTCATCTTCAATCCACGGGTCTATCCCCAACATCTTAATGGTTTTTGTTGTCCTTCCCGCTTCCACCGCCCTAGCTCCTGTTACCCTTTCCACATCCCTCAGAATTCCCCTGACCTCAACCCCTTTCTTTGCCTCTATAACCACCTCCCTGTTCCTTGAGACTCTAAGTCTATCCACCCACTTTTCTTCAATCTCCCTCAAACCCTTCTTAATCCTTTCTATCCCCTCATCATTGACTTCTCCAATATCCTTCAGGATTACCGCCTCATTCCTGACCTCCTTTTCCATTTCCCTATCTGTATAAATTGCCACCTCCGTCCCACCTGCTCTCACCCACGCGATCATCTTCCTCAGCACCTCCATCTCCACATGCTCAAGCCTGTGTAGCCCAACGCTGACCTTTTTCTTCCCACTTCCTCAAACAGTCGACTAATCATATCAAACACCTTCTTCTCATCTCTACAATCATCTCGATCCGACAGATCAACTCCTCCGCGTTCACCCTTGTACCTTTTCTTTCCGTAGTGCGTACCTCCTTAACCCACTCCATTTCCTCTCCTTTCTCTCCTAGCATGGGGACCTATCCCTAAACATCCTCTGTATCCCCTTCTCAATTCCACTGTCCTCCTTAGTCACCCATACCACTTTTATCTTTTCATCCCCTAACATTGGATTTCCCACCTTCACCACTATTCCCTCCCACTTTTCATCATCCCAGTCCCTATCTCTAATCTCCATCCATCCATCCCAGTCACTTTTCCCCTCCTCCCATCGTGTTTGCATTCTCTCTTTCCTACCTTCATCTATCCTCAACCTCTCTAATTCCCTGACCCGCCCCTCTGCCATCGACTTCTGTTCTTCCAGCCTTTTCGCCCTTTTCTCCAGTCGCCTTACCATCTCCTTCAATCTCTCTACACTCTCCCTCTCTTCCTCTTTCCCCCTCCTCACTTCCTCCCTTCCTTTCTTTTTCTGTTTCCTCTTCTGCTCCTTATTCTCCAGAGGTGATACCTCTTTCCTTTTCACCCCAGTATCGCTCCACTCACTTGTCTCTCCGGCCTTATCAGGTGTTCGTTTCACCAGCCTCGATTTCCCAAAAATTCAATTTCCTTCTCTCTCTTTCTCCACTGCTTCCTGTTCCGCTTTTCTTGCATACTCCATACTACATCCCACGAGTAGCTAGGGAATTGAATGTCCACCACCACAGAGCCCCGCTTGTGGTAGTAAGGCTGGGTACTCCGTTACTGACTGACTTTCGCGCAGCCATACATCCATTGTCACGGTTGCTAACAACGTAGATTACGGATTGTTTTATCGAGGTTTACTCCTCTAGGCTTTTTTGTCACGGTTGCCTCCGGACGCAGTAGCCTCCGCTGCCTACAATCACACAACATAGTTGCCTCCCCTATGCCATGATCTCAGCCCTAGTGAGCATCTGTGGTACCAACTGCAAAGATGAATTCGTTGCAATTCCTCAGAATTTCATTCCCTAATAACACTAGGTTAGGTTCTATGTGAGTGAGCCCTTCTCGCCACCTCCACTTCGACCTTCTTTCCTTCTCTTGTATTTGGTGATACTTTTTTGAAGTGGTTGGGCTCTAAGGTACTAAAACCGAATATATTATACCTCACCCTGCCCAAGGCTGGGCATGACCATAATATGTGCTCCGCAGTTTCGTCCTCCAAATTACATAACCTACAGTCCGAAGTCTGAACCAGACTTATCTTCTTTAGGTGATAATTTAGTAGACAATCTCCTGTAAGCAGTATGCGTAGGTTTGTTCTACTCCATTCCAGGATCTGCTTATTTTTTGTACTTGGGTAGTATATGAACGCCTTCGACTGAGACAGCCACGGTATGTCTGCCCAGTACGTATAGATTTTCCTCTCCGTCCAGGTAGCTATGGCTGATCTAGCAGAGTATCGGCCTTCTCATTGCCTTCCACACCTCGATGCGCCGGCACCCACTAATACGACCCCATTACGTTTTTTGAACGTTTGCCCATAACTTACTCTACGTATCAAAAACGTTTTTGTCCGTTTTGTATCTGATAAAAGAACGGTGGAAGGGCATTCAGAAGGACGTTGTGGAATCGTTTTTTAAACTTTAACAGACGTATTAGGAACTTTAATTTCAACTCCTCGCTGCCAGTAGGATTTTTGGAAACGTTTTAGGAACGTCAAATACATACCTTGGATCGTTTCAATGACATACATTGCAAAAGTACTATTTCTCACTAATGCACTTCAGCCAACCTTGAGAGGTAGGATAGGACATATCGCTCGGTTGACATCTTCACCGACAGCCAAGCTGCACTGAATGAAGGCACATGGTTCTATAGTGGTCATTGCTAAGCTAGTATATGCGATTGCCTTAAGCGCACTTGGAGACCATTGTAAGGTCATGGTAGCAGCCTTTTGCAGCGTACCTGATAGGCAAAGATAGGTAAACTGTCAAAGCCGTAGTAGCTATGTTAACAGCGCGCTGTAAGCTAAGCAAAGGTAATGGAGTTGATAGACGATGTCATGTGCACATTCTTTTACCTCGAAGAGGAAACTGCAGAGTACATTCATTACCAGTGTGACGCCAGGAGAATGTGCCAGAAATTACAAGAAATATTCAGTCTAGGTTGATTGGCTACTTAAAAAGAATGGAGGATGTAATCTGCATTCAGAGGACCACAATAGATCTGCAAAAAAGTTCGGAATTTTTTCCCTAAAGACGGATCGGAATGCGATTTTTTGCATTCGCTTCGGAAAATTATTTGTAAAAAATGTACTACTTTGTTCCCATTAAAAATCGGGAATTGCATTGCTGCAGTCAAAAATGCACCTTTTGGAGAATGTAAAAACTCTGTAAATAAGAGTCAGAACTGGCTCAAATCGGGTACCCGGGGGTTTTCGAGGTCGCTGATCACGATTATGATGTTGAAATTGACCCCCGGACACTTGGGGCTCAGGAACCGATGAACCTCGTCTCCGTGGGACTCTCCAAGAAATCACGAGGGGAACGAAAAAAACTCCGCGCGCGGGGGTTGTTCGGGTGGCTGAATTCAAATATAGCATCGGCGAACACCCCCCGGACACCTGGTGCCCCCGAACCTCGACCTGGACATCATTCCCGAGAACTTTCTTGACAATATCGACAAAAACAGCCCGGAAATTATTTGAGGCGCGAAATCACGATTTCACGTCGACGAGGAGCCTCCCACCCCCTGGCGCACCGCAACCTGCGCTTGAACATCGTCTCCGAGGGTTCTCCAAACAAAATCGAAAAAGGTGAACCGAAAATCGTTATAAGGGGTTTTTGGGGCCGCTTAATCAGAATTTTGCGTGGGAAACGTCCCTCTGAACATCTGGTGCGCCGTACCCTGGCCTCGAACGTCTTCTCCGTGGGGCTCTCCCGAATTTCTAGCGGGGAAGGAGGGAAACTCGACACCCGGGGGTTTTGGGTGGCTGAATTCAAATATGGCATCGACGAACCCCCCGGACACCTGGTGCACACGAACCTCGACCTGGACGTCATCCCCGAGAACTTTATTGACAATATCGACAAGAACAGCCCGGAAATTATTGGAGGCGTGTTTTTAGAGACGCGAAATCACAATTTCACGTCAAAAACGGCCCTTCCACCACCTGGTGCACCGGAACCTGCGCTTGAACATCAGCGCACCAGGTGTTCAGGGGGTCGTTTCCTGCGCAAAATTCTGATTAAGCGGCCCAAATAACGATTTTCGGTTCACCTCTTTCGATTTTGTTTGGAAAACCCTCGGAGACTATGTTCAAGCGCAGGTTCCGGTACACCAGGTGGTGGGAATGTCGTTTTGATTTCACAAAACACGCCTCAAAAAACACGCCTCTAATAATTTCCGGGCTGTTTTTGTCGATATTGTCAAGAAAGTTCTCGGGGATTATTAAGAATATCTATTGTTGATGTTGCTCAAAAATACAAGTTAAGTAGGTCGTAGGTGAAGTATAGTACGTAAATCGTGTTGTAAAGCATTTTACGCACTCACGGAATTACGTTTTCCATTCGTGCGTAAGATGCTTCTTACCACACACGTTACGTAATAGGTATACTATTACGTCATAAGTCTGGTAAGCCAAGTATTACAATACGAATGAAATGTTTAAGGACGAGGCAATGAAGTAGCTGATACTTTTCCTCTTGGTCGACGTAAGTGTATGTAATGAAGATGAAATTATTTTGCATTTTAATATAATATAACATAATCTAACAGCAGTGTGGCTGCATGGATTCACTAGTAATGCAAAAAAAAGTAGTCCTGAATATCGAAATCAGTACTGTAGGAAACTTACCGGATGTACCACGCAACGTATTTTATTTCCTACTGCGGTAGATTTAGTTCATTTCATACTGTAAAATACTGAATTTTTCATTCTCACGTCTCATTATTTCAATAACGTCAGTATTTGACATTATTAGGCGCATTTTTGTATCAATATCACACTACCACTTCCACATAGCAACGATATATACATGTCAATGAATTAAAAATGCAAATTTTCACGTGTGCAGCGGTTGATAGTCCAGGAATTACTGGGTCCTGTAATTCGAAATGTACAATTGATATAAATATTACTAATCCATCGAACCCCGCTGTTTCATTTGAGGTTTTATTGTGTCAAAATTAAACGTCAACAATCCGGTATAAGTGTTTCTTGGTTACACTTACCAGCTCTTATACTGTAACAGCTCACTTACCAGACTCAAAATGGAGACAATAAGCTAAATATGTCAGACAGTATGAAATAAAAAAGTATTCATACACTGCAATAAAATACCATTATTCTTATAGTTTATAATAACCAATATTAAGTGCAACAAATTAACGAAACAAACTATACGACCACATCCAAATTTTACATAACGTGGATTATGTATGTATGTACTTTGAACTTTGAACACATTAGCAATAGAAAATTGAAATTGAATTACTGCGGTATTGCGTTCACAACTGAATACCTTGAGTGTAAGAGTTTTTTCGATCCGTCTTTAGGGAAAAAATTCCGAACTTTGAGCCTTTTCTGTGTTTTATCCGCTCGACTATATATACCTCATCAAATCTAGTTCCGCTTGGAATATTGTTGGAGCGTTTCCAAGTTAGGTTGATAGTCTGTAGGAATCTTGAAAGATTGGGTTGCTATCTCCAGATGTCCAGTTAGAAACAATTTTAATATTGCTTTTAGTTCTTTTTCTATCGAGGGCTTGAAAACATTTTCAAAAAACGTCTTCAATAACGGAGGTAATAACATGAATAAAACAGAAATCTTAATAAAGCATGGGGCTACATTTTTACACCATTCGACACCGTATATTTTCAAATTCAACTCTACTTCAAAAAATTTATATTTATATTATCAACTGACACTTTTGAAAATTTGTAAAAATTTTGGAAGCCGCTTTTTTGACGGTCAGTGTGGAAATCTGGCTATAGAAGGTACAAAGTATCTGAAGGAAATAGTGTAAGACAAAAAAGGGACTCGAAAACTAAATCCTTGAAAAAATAAAGCTAAAGTACTAATAATAGTCAGTACTAATTATTATCATATGCTAAAACTTGGACTGTCGGAAGATCCGACTTGACGTCTTTTTTTGTTGATGATGAAACAGCAGAGCATATAATTTGTGCCTGCCCCGCCGCGGCTCGAATCAGGTATCTGATGTTTGGCAGGGTCTCTCTCTTGCCCTCGGACCTGAAGTATCATTCAGCAAATAAAATAATCGGCTTTGTTAAGAAGCTGAATTTGTTTGGTGAAATCTGAATAGGTGTGAGCCACAATAGACTCTTGTGAGTCGCAGTGGAGGGCCTTATAGACCCACTCACCACAAACCTAACCTAACCTAACTAATAATAGTATATTATACACCAAGGTTGTGAAGAATATTATTATTATTGACCGAGCACCAAGATTATAGGAATATTGTATAAGGTGCGAGGTTTATAAATGTCTTCAACACCATGGTGTATATACAGTATATGGTGGTGGAAAGTGATGCAGAAAGAACAAGATACAGACTAAGTAGAGAAGGAATCATTAAAAAAACCACCTACTCACTTCTTGGAAATCAGACAACCTGGGACATGCCACAAGACGGTATGGTGAAAAAGTATAACTTTTCAAAGATATTCGTTACGGAATTAAGCAACAAGAAGGAATGGGATCCAAATACCATTACCAGACTTGGAAAGAATGCCATTCAATGGTACACAGACGGCTCAAAAGCAATAGAAGGAACTGGGTTAGGAGTGTTCGGGCCAGGAACCAAACACTCTGAAAGCTTGCGAGAAAACCTAAGTATCTTTCAAGCGGAAATCCACGCCATAAGAAATTGCGCCCAGTTCAATATTAATGAAGGATACAGAAGACAAAGGATTATCATAATGTCGGACAGTCAAGCAGCCATTAAAGCACTGAGCTCTTGTGTAAACAGTCCCAAAATGGTGTGGGAATGCCTAGACAAAGTCAATGAACTAGGCGAGAACAATATAGTCCCTTACTATGGATTCCAGGACACACTGGAATAGAAGGAAATAAAATAGCAGATGAACTAGCAAAGAAGGGGACTGAAATACCTTTCTGGAGGCCTGAACCCTTTTGCTGAATCAGCCCTAATGTAATATTGAAAGAAATAGGTAGAGCCGAGAAAAAGAGGAGATCCGACCATTGGAAAGATCTAGAAGGGCTTATACAATCAAAGACTCTTCTGGGTGACTACAACCTACAACTACAAATTGCGCTAAGAGTTTTAACAGGGATTCTAACGGGACATTTTCGCCTGAATGGGCACCTGAAAAAGCTCAAAATAGATGAGGAAGAAGAATGCAGATTTTATGGCATGGAAGAATAAACCACCATTCACATACTTTCCAACTGCACAGCACTCCTAGCGCTCCTAGAGCACAGCTTCTGGGAGATTACTGGATAGAAGAGGAACATTTACCTAAGTTGAAGCCTGTAGACATCCTAAATTTTCTCCGGGAAATAGGACTAAAGGAGCTACTCGTTTCCGCGACTCTCCTAAGGGCCGGTTTTGCAATAGTGATATAAACTAAGAGTAAGCCTACTCGGCATAGGATGTATTCCAGCGTTTTACAAAGCAGGTATAAGTTTAACCATGGAATAGGATACTCGTAAAGTCTAGAATAAGCTATACCGTCATCGAACAGTCAGATATGTCGGTTACTCTACGAATAACCTCAAAAAGTGACATAAACGCAGGTTGTTTACACTAGTTCAACATTTGGATTGGGAGGCATAAACTTTTATTTTTATTTGTAGTGAATATACCTACCTATAAATTATGTTAAGAGCAAAAAACGAACGCAGCTAGTAGATATTTCTTCTCTAACCTGAATCTGACCACAATAACAAATCTAAGGTTTCGAAGTAATTGATCCTACAATAACGAATTATTAAAAAATTGATAATTTAGAAAGAATTTGAGTAGTTATTTCACAACAGTTTTTGGCTTCCTTCTTAGAGGAACCATATCTTCTTCAACGGAAGATTCAAATATATTGGAAGATCATTTAAATCCATTTTAAAATAATAAAAAGACTCTCTTACGACAGCAAAAATTATCACTAGTAATACCACTAGAGGTCAAATTTTTTCGAGCTCATGAATATTTTGAAAATTATCCCGAGTCGAAGACGAGCGATAATTTTCTAAAAATATTCATGAGCGAGAAAAAATTTCCGGATTTAATTTGACCTCGTGTGGTATTCGGTAAGAAAATTCCACACCAAATGTGTTTATTTCAAACAGCATCAATTTTCGTCTTCATCAAATACTGCAAAGACAATCCCAGAATCTCTAAATCAAGAACAATCAACCTGCCATATATAATACTTGCGTTTTTAATATAAACACTAATCATAATGGTCCAAAGAATTCAGAGAACATCTAAGCTTGTAGTTGAAATGAATAAAAATTATCATGTGAACAAATAAAAGTTAGATTGTCAAAAATAACATTCTGTCATTATAAACGTCAAAAAAAAATGTCCACTATAATTCCCTGTTGGGTACCCACCAGCAAAAAAATTCCACTGAAATTCATTCGTTGCGATGGTGATCTGTCAGAAATACACGTTCTGATTGGTTAAAAATTACATGTGTGGAATTTTCAATAATAAAAAATGAGCTGAAATCTAATAACAACACTTTACGTTAAGTTTTAAGGTTAACGAAGAAAAACATCACATATGACAGGACTGACAGGAGATATCAATTTATATGAACTACTTTCACGTTACTCCAAAAATTACTATACCGGTGTAAAAAAAGCATCGTAAAACCAACTAGTTTTATACTAGGTATAAACTCTGGTATAACTTTATTCCCAGATTAATTATACTGTTATTTATACCTAGTATAAATATCTCTTGTAAAACTGGCCCTTAGTAGAAGTAAGGGGGCACAATAGATCTTTTAGGTATCAGTGAATGTCACCCCAAAATACATACATACATACAATTTTTTCCACTCCCAGCCAAATTTAAGACGAAAGTTGAAAATAATTCACAAACACACCACGAGAAGCGTTTACTCCGTCGTCTGACTGACAAGTACACTGTCAGTTTTGGATATATTATGAACGTACTCGTTATGTCATTTTTGGTTGGGCGCGAATTTTAAACTAATGGCAATGGAATGGCATTTTTATTCAAATAATTTTATCTTGTTAGGTAATTTCAAGCAGCAAATATGTTAAGGACAATCTCCTGGGTATAGAAAATTATGTTGCACAAGTTTTTATTGAACTATCTATCCCTGAATTCTTAAAATATTTGAATTTGTCCATTATTGATCTAGTTGATAATAGAGAAAATTATTAACCACTAATAGAGAAATTCAACTTCCCAGTTGGCTAGAAGAAGCAATAATTGTCAACTTCACAGCTAGTAGTGGAAAAAATAAAGTATAATTACTGTATAGCAGTATTTGAAAGTCCCAATAACTCTTTAATAGCGCAATTACTCAATATTTTCATTTTGACAGTTATGGTACCGATATTGATAACTGTGACGGTGAATTTCATGGACAAATGGATGGAAGAAAAAGTTTTCCCAGTGCTCATTCTTCTTTCATTTTTACTTGTATGGTATACATGATTTCCTACCTACATAGCCGCTTAGATTTAACAAAATTTCGATTTTGTAAAGGAGTAATTATATCAGGAATAAGTACACTTTTTTTGTTTGCGACGTGGGTAGCTGCTAGTAGAACTGCCGATTATCATCATCATTTTTCTGGTAAGTACTAATATTATTAAGAAAAGATAATTTTTTTTAAACCGACCAGAAAATATACACTCTGGACAATTTTTCGTCCAGAAAATAACGTTTTGCCGATCAAGACCGGAAAATGGACGCCAGGGACCGGAAAAAGCTTTTTTCTACGACTGCTATGGAAAATTGTTATTTTCCCACAATTTACGAAACTACAAAGTGTCACTTTGCCTAAGCCGTGGGAAATATTTTTTCTCATGGCACTTTGTCCACGCCACATACATTTATATGGAGAATCAAATAAAATCGACAAAAACTTAGTATGCTACTGTCACCTTCAAATACCTACTTAGTTGTCACAAAACTGTCAGATTATATTGGAAGTTTTTAAATTCGAAGAGGTAGTTTCAAATAACAGAGAATTTAATGAAAAGAAATGACGTTCCGGGTTCGACCATACAAAATAGGGTACAAGCATAAATTTTGCTATTGATGGGAATTGACGCTTTATCAGGTCTCCTAACACATTGCATGCCTATTTTTTCAAAAAAATATAAACTCTACTTTTAAATCGACTTTAAAAATCATAAAATTTGAAAGTCCGCCAAAACGCGCTTTACGTCATAAAGATGGCTGCCCCATGGTGTGACGTCATTTGTTTACGTTCTTATTCGTGTATCACGCTCTGAGTTCTTGACACCTTATTTGTTTCTGAAAGCTTCAAAAATGGATAATGTCAAAAAAAACTTTGTATTCCAAGTATTGCATTGTTCCAGTGTGTAAATCAACGTCTATTAAAACTCCAGACAAAATATTTGTTACTTTACCTGGTGGCGCAAGCAAAATACACTCAAAAGTACCTACTTCTATGCTGGTAATTTTTATTCTTAAATAGTTTCAGGTTATGTACCTATATGTCTAGGAGTCAACCATAAAATATCATTTTCTTACGACCACACATCGAAATATGGTTGGTATATATTATATAAATAAAACATAGTTTAAATCGTACTTACGATAATGCTTTAACTCCTCTGCATTAAAGCAGCTGTTTGACTTCATAAATTCAAGCAGCATAAATGAGTCTACTTTGGGCAAGTTATCAGTTTGTGCTTTTACAAAACCTTCGCTAGCCATATCTTTACTCACAAAATATGAAAGAATCGTCACTGAACACTGAACTAGTAAATAAAATATATTCTTCCAAAAGTTTTAAAATATCCTCGGAAATATCGAATATTTATGTCCACTTTCCACTTTACCTTGACTTTTAGAAATAAAAAAAGCACACACAAACACGTAATGGTCTTAAACAAACATATAATAGATATTTACGTAATTAGTTATGAAAAGAGCGATATTGTTCAACAAGCGTAATATTTGCCAAAACGAGCGCTAGCGAGTTCTGCAAATTACGCGAGTTGAACAATGTTGCTCTCTTCATAACGTGTTTACGTACAACGTTTTATCTAATTCCGCGCTTTCATAATATTCAATAAAATCTTCAATTACAATGATAATATTGAAGTGGAATCAAATGGTGTTAGAAGTATTGTTTATGATGTATTCACCCAGAAAATTGACGTACTTTAAATAACTGTGTCCTGAATAATGTTTTCAATGTTTATAAATCTCAAAATACTATTAAATTAAAATAATGGGTTAATTGTACAGTTTAATTAATGAAATAATTGTCAGTTTTGACAGTACCTACCTAATTAATAAATTATTCTTTGAAACTCATGTGGTGTATAGTTGAAATAATACCCTTCTTGGTGTGCGTCATCGATTGTTAATGTCTTTCTAAACCATTACGTGGTAAGAAATGGAAAAAAAGGCAGGTCTGTGATTAATCCAAAAAAAAATATCACAATAATGAACCGTTTGAATGTTTTACAAACGTTAACCCTAATCTTTGACTTACAAAAATTTGATTGGTTGATGTTTAGATTACGCGCCAGCGCAACCTATCAATCGCGAGGTTAAAATACTATAAAGGCGTAACTTTCGTAGCGGCAATGTGTCTTACGTCTTTTTCTACGGTCACACTGACAGTTCTTGTCAGGTGTGTACTTTGTTGCTTACGGTCAAATATTATTTATGAGAAGTGAATATTAATCTTATTGTTATATTTATCTAAATAATACAAAAACAAACCTAGATACACGAAAAAACATCAGCATTTTGAAAGTTCTGAAGTATATTCAGTTAGAAAAAGAAGCTGGTAATTATTAATTTCATAGCCTTCTCGGCTTTGGCTTAATACGATCCTGATTATTTTATTTCTCAAATTTAAGGTTAGCTATATGTCAAAATAGCAAATAAAATAAACGACATGCCGAAAACCCGGATATACGTCACAATCGATGACGCACACCAAGAAGGGTATTATTTCAACTATATCTCTATGTTGAAACATAAACAGTAAAGTTTTTACATATACTTTGGCAAGTTTATCTGAAACCGTGAAAGGAATGCAGTCGAAGCCATTCGACATTGCCACGTTTAACTATGAAAAATGTTGAAGTACTGATTATGTAGTGATAATAATTATAAATGGGTCTTTTTATTATTAACAATATTAAAAATATGATTGAACGTTAATTTTATAATGTGCTTGTTTCCTTGGATTTATTCTATTAACATTATTTTCCAATTCATGAATATTAAAAGAGAACACTTTTTCAAATTTGTTATGGGCTTTTTGAAGCTCTGGCAGCGTTGTACGAAAACCATAATGACCACACACTCGAATTACATAGTTGGTGATTTTTATGGACCAGCTGACTTCTTATTGGCAAGCGAGTGCGTATGTTCTTCCCTCTCACTTCGTCAATTGACTGATATTGATTTATCCAGTGGCGTTTCTATTGTCAGTTACCTTTGTAATTTCAGTTTTACTTGGTAAAATAGGTACCGTACGCCATTTGTACGTTTGACAGATATACGCCATGTTTTTCCTCGCCTCTCACCGACGCCCCGTAGCTACAGATAAACTTGCCAAACTATAACTACTTTTCATAACTGATATATGAAGGAGTGACGTAAAGTGTCACATTTGATAGCGGGATAAATGATATTTTTACGTCGGTGAAGCAATTAATAGTTGATTAAAATACAATATAAACACACAACTACACAGAACATAATGCAATACCGGCCAAATTGACAAAAGTAAACAAATTTTATGACATCACACGTCATCGGTAGCGTTCGGAAATCCTCGGGTTGTGGTCGGAAAGTGCATTGAAATTTGAATTTTATTTAAAAATTTGGGAGTAATTTACAATGGAAACTGGTTTATTTCCTATTATTAGTAATTTTTGATATCATATTTACTATTATAAATTAATATCCAAGCAAAATATGAAATATGCGTGTACTCTATTGTATAAATTTCACCATCAACCATAATTTTGAATGAAATTATTTAACAGTTCAAGGATGGGATACTTTTAGTGTTATTTTTGTTTCACTGGCCATAGTGTATTGTATTCTTTAAATTTGTGCAGTTGTAGAAAAAGTATAGTGAGCAACATATGGGGAAAGTACTTTTCTCACTTATTGCACAATATACTATTGCCGGTCCCTGACGTCCATTCTGTGTTAATTTTTCCAATCGCTCTACCTTGGTTTCGTTACTATAGTAACAACGTTTCGATATATTGTCGAGCTATGACAGTTCGTTGATTTTTAATTTGTCGTTTAAGGCCCGGTCTTTTCAAGTACGAATAAAATGGCCAATAACTAACTGGAATAGTTATTTGTATACTAAGGCCACAAAATGCTTTTTCGCGTTCCGAGAGAGAGATTATCGCCGAGGCCGCTCCGGCCGAGGCAAGATAATCTCGAGATCGCGAAAACATTTCGCGGACATAGTATACACAATATTTTTCGTGCAACCGTGAAAATTACATAATTTCAATAAACATTATGTCTCTTTAGAAAAGACAGTTAGTTTTTGGTTCGAAATACATTGTTATTGTCATATTTCAGAAATGTCAAATGCTGTAGTGGCGTTCAGTTTGCCGGCAGTCACTATGGGAACGGCCGTACAAATTTTTGTCGGCCGTCACTCTGGGTAACGGCCGCAAAATATCATTCTCTGGGTAACGGCCGCAAAATATCATTTTGCGGCCTCTGTTGCGGCTGCAAAATGCTTGTTTTGCGTCCGGTTGCACGAAAAATAAATTTATTAGGAAGTCTTATTTAACAAATAAAGTGTAAATGTCTTTCAAACTGTCTATAGCCATTGATTAATTATTCGGTGAATTATTGTGACAAAAATAATTATTTCAACGTTGGCTGCAATGAAATTACAATAACTAACTTCATAATATGTGTAGAGAAAGATAGTTTCATGGAAAATGTGTATATAATAGAAAGTGATAAACAATTGATATGTTTCGCGGACGCGTTGTAAGTTGCAAAATAGATTTTAGGTTAGCTGTCACCTGCTTGACAGCTAACCTAAAATCAGGATTTCACGTAAATATTTAAATAATTGCTAAAATTGTGTATTACCAACGAAAGTAATCTTACAGAATGAACCAAAATAGTAATAACAATAATAAACGGAAGCCTGCAGTAAACTTTACTGAATTGGAAGTGAAGATGTTGATTGAAGTTGTTTTAAAGTGGGTAGGTACATACACATACCACAGTATACTGTGCACATACTGTGGAAAACAAGAATTCTTTATCATCACATCTTTCAAAGTGGTCAATACGTTCTCTAACGCATATGGGTGACGTTCTGGGTTTACAAAATCTACAATTTCTTGTATCTCTTAATTTTCGAGTTCCTCGAAATCATTAAAAATATTCATTTCAAAATAAATGTGACAGTTTTTATTTAAACTAGGTTAGAATCGCCAACACTTAAAGAGAATAACTCAATTCGTAGTTAATTGGCATCAGTCGGTTGTTATTCACAACCCGAACAATTTTATTTCGAACTTATACCTCCTAATAACTTAACTGTAGAACAGGGGTTCCCAACCTTTTTTTGTCTACTGCCCATTTTAAGAATAAATTATTTTTTAACGCCCCTCTTTTTAAACATACTTAAAAACCGCTAAGTACTTAAAACTGATTATTGAAACGCAACTTTATAGTATTCGGACAGAGTATCTTTTATTGAAAATAAAACAAACATAATCAATTCTTACATAAAAACTAATGTGAAGGTTGAATCTGATGCTGTTCAATAAGTTTGTTGATATCAGGTTCCAATTTACTCAAAAACAGCCGCAAGTCGCCACGTTCGGTAACACGCAAACGATTTCTCTTTTTAGTAAGCAGCGTTGCCACAGCACTAAATCCAGGTTCACACAAATATGATGTTGGGAATGCTATCAAGAATCGTTGAACAATTGACCACAATCCAGGGTACAATTGCGGGATCGGTTTTTGTAGCCGAAATTCTTGATATCCATTTTTGAACTTGATTTTTATTTCTTCGTTTGTTGTCAATTCTATAAGTTCTTCTTCCAGCTGAGGTGACATTGCTGTGTTGACATTTGAAAACGGATCCAACACCCAGTCTGGTATTTCCAAGTTTAAAATGTCCTGGTATCGTTCGGTGAAGTCAATGTGGAGGTTTTCCAAATGTTGGCAGTAGGCAAACAAGTCGTCGTTACTGCAGGATACTGATAAATTCGGAAAATTGTGAAACTCACGTCTGCCCATATTCTTTTTGTGCAGAAGCAGTTTGGCTGCGAAAGCAGCAACGACATTTTTTGTTTTAATTAAATTTAGTTCATCGCCTTGCAGTTGGAGGTTCATGTCGTTGAACAATTTATACAGGTCTGTCATGTAAGCTATATCATTCTTTGATGTTATGAGCTTGTTGCGCAGTTCTGTATCTTTAGTTTCCAAGAACTCTATCACAGAGTCAAACAGGTTGTAAAATCGAATCAGACAATTGCCTCTTGACAGCCAACGAACTTCAGTATGAAGCAACAAACGGTTGAAATCTTCGTCATTAGTAACACAAAGCTGATGAAATAATCTATCATTCAAAGAGCTGCTACGGATTTTATTGACTGCTTTGATGACATATTGCAGTTATTGAAATAGTCGTTCACTTAAGTTTCTAGCAACCAAATGTTGTCTATGAATAACGCAATGTATAGCAACGACATCTGGAATTTTATTTTTTAAGTACGCTATGAAGCCTTTATGGCGCCCTGTCATAGCCGGAGCGCCATCCGTAGCAACTGATATATATTTTTCAAAGGAATCTATTTCTCTTCACAAAACTTTTCCAATGTATTGATTCGCCTTTTGTATCTGTCTCCAAATTTCTGGCAAACAATAGTTCTTCACGTATTTTCTCATCTTTAATAAACCTCACGTAAGATAGCAACAACGCTTCATTAGTTGGTAAAGTGGACTCATCGAGCTGAATTGAGAATTGACTAGTCCTCAGATGATTGCACAATGATTCTTCAATGTTTCCAGCCATTTCTTCAATTCGTCTTTGCACAGAATTATTACTCAAAGGAATTTTTCGGATAATAACTGCGGCCGGTTTATGAAGCACAGTAGTTATTACTTCCTTTATTGCTGGCAAAATTAACTCTTCTCCGATGTTGTGTGGTTTGCCTTTTTGAGCAATTAACAAAGAGATATTGTACGAAGCTCGAAGTCCGTCGTCATCTTGCTTAGCAGCCGCCGAAAATAGTTTTGATACACTTGGCTGAGTATTATGCTTCTTCTCTAGGTCTTGAAAATATGCTACATTCTTGTCTTTCTTATCTGGATGCATTTTATTCAAATGATCTTGCAGTCTTGAAGGCTTCATTGCTTCGTTCGAAAATGTTTTTAGAAATAGAAGACACAAAGGCGACGACGGGTTTGTGGGATTTTCAATAAATCCGAATTTAATATATTCCGCAGAGTATTGCCGTCTCTTCTTTTTTACTTCCGACATTGTTTTGTTTTGAGAAATACGTAAGTGTTGAAATCAAGTACTGCTTATCTATTATGCGCGAAACCGCAAATGAAAATAGAATAAATTTATGTCGTTTATATAGGATTGCATAAGCAGCAAGCACCAACAGGAATAAGACAAACGTGCATAAACTCGTTTATCTCATTCGACGCCCAATCGTACTCGACAAGCAAGAACAAGTATTATAGAACCAGCCGATTGATACAGGAATGTACAAATCGGATTATTTAACAAAAACTTGTTAAAACATGATTGCCCGCGGTCTATTATATCGAACCGAGTTTTAGCTATATCATTAGTTGATGTTCACAAGATGTAGTCGAGAGTCGAGAGCTCAGTCGGTGTCTAAGAGTCTTCCTAGCTAGGTAGCTGAAATTATAAATCGACCCCAAAGCCCTACACAACGCCCCCTTTTTTTTCTGAGTCTCTTACCGCCCCCCTTTAGGCCTGCAGCGCCCACAAGGGGACGTTATCGCCCACGTTGGGAAAGACTGCAGTGTAGAATAATGCCATATATTCTGCAAATATAAATTATCCAATATTGGAAAGACGAATCTAGTGCTTATTTGATGAATATATATTATTTATAACTTTATTCAGACTTGGAAAGACCGGGCCTCAGTCAAACTTATTATTTTATCTGGCTTAAGTTTTGTTAATCACTTTGTTATAAAAAGTAGAATTATATTATATTATAAAAAGTAGAATTAAGAATTGAATGTATATCGAAGTGTCCGTCTTGAAAAAATATTGTACGTCACGCACCCGAAAATAAGTGTTTTTCAGGTCTCACCAAGCTTCCAGGACTCGCCTATAACGGCTCGCCCTGGAATCTGCTTGTCTCGACCTGAAAAACACTACTTTCCGGTCTTAACGTAAATAACTATTCCCGTATAGTTTCGATTGACGTAAAAATAAGATGTACCTACAGGGTGACCCAAATTGGTGTGTTTTGCAGGGTATCTCGTAAACTATAAAAGATAGAAGAAAAGCAGTTAAGATGCTATGATTTCTTTTTTGTCGAAGTAACGATAGCCTAATTAAATCTTTAGTAACTTCCTGCAGTTGGAAGATATAGGGCGATTATTGAAAACTGTCGAAAACTACAAAAGGTATTATAGCTTCTTAATTAAGAAAAATTAAAAAAAAACGTTAAGTATAAAAACTTTTGATAGCTATAATATTCAAGAGGTCAGTGTCCCATTTGAAACAACAACATAGATTAGATTAGATTAGAATTGGAGTGGCTCTTTTTCCTATCCCACTGCGACCATTGCAGATCTATTGTGGTCCTCCCTATATTTAGAGCTCAATATCTAGCTTTATTCTTTTTATTAGACCTAATAGCCTGGATACCGCCTCCTTTGCGTAGCTCTCTCTCACCCTTGCTGGGCCTTCGCACTCACAGAGTATGTGCTCCGCGGTTTCTTCTTCTTCCTGGCAGAACCTGCATAGGCTGTCATCTGCAAGGCCAATTGTGTGCATATGTTTCCTCAGCCTACAATGTCCGGTCAGCATTCCCACCATCATCCTCGTCGTTTCCCGACTCTGACTTAGTAGGTCGTGTGACAGTTTTGTCGAAGGGCTTTTAAGGAATAATTTTGCTTGTCTTTGTCCTGGGGTTTCATACCACCAGCGGAACGCCTGGTTGTTTATGCATTTGTGGATGCTCTCTTTACCTTACAACAACATAAGTTTGCATTATATTTCCTTAGTGAACTCCCTAACAAAAAAATTCTGTGCACCACTGAACTCTTCAATATTATATCTATCAAAAGTTCTTATAACGTTTTTTATATTCTTCTTAATTAAGAAGTTATAGTACCTTGTAGTTTTCGACAGTTTTTAATAAACGCCCTGTATCTTCCAACTGCAGGGACTTACCAAAGATTTGATAAGGCTTTCGTTACTTTAACAAAAAAAAGAAGTCATAATATCTTAACTGCTTTTCTTCTATCTCTTCTAGTTCACGAGATACCCTGCAAAACACACCAATTTGGTACACCCTGTACAGTTTTGAGAAAAAAGTGTGTTTTATGTATTCTATTTTTTAGATGTAATATCTGGGGCTTTGCTTGGTTCAACCATTGGTTACTTCATGCAAATTTGTTATTCTTCCACCGATGAAACTTTGCAGGAAAACCTAATGAAAATGGTAAAGCATGAATATAACTAATTTGTTTAAATAAATACATCTACAGTTGATTTTTATTCATTTTTCTTCTATGACTTCAAATTTAATTTCAACAAAATCTCGAATACCGGCCGTTATGACATCTTTATCTTTAACAGGTCCAAAATTAGGCGGTGCTCCGGTTAAAATCATATCGTTCGGCTCTAAAGTTATATACCGGCTTATGAAACTTATAATATGAGCTAAATTGAAATGCAGATCGGAAGTGCAAGCGTCTTGTCGTAGCTTTCCATTCACCGAACACCACAATTGTAATTTATACGGATCTGGAACGCTAGATTTTGGAATAAATTTGCTAACAGGTGTAGCCGTATCGAAGCCTTTGGCGATCGTCCATGGTCCACCTTTACTTTTCGCTTCATTCTACAAAAATAAAATGTACTCATTCATCAATAATAATCAAATTTGGAATAAATTCAATTAATAGTTATTTAACCAACAAGTGTATTAATGAGAGCCATTAACAATCGAGATATTTAAAAACTAAAAATATTTATTTGTTTCATAGGTAAGTACCGTCAAAAATAAACAATGACATTGAAATGTCACAGAGATGGTCGCTGGTTCAAATGTCACTGTTTTCGTTTTTCTTAAATTCTTTTTTGGGTTCTCAACACTAATAATTATTATAATTTTGTAGGATAATGAAATAAAACGATGTTAGGTTGCCTACACCACAGATGTGCGTTGGGTTGCCTGCAGAAAATCGTTGAGTAATGTAGGTACAGTTGGCAGAAGCAAACGTGTGCCCTGGTGGGCGTGTTCATGTCGCTGTAGTTGTATTTTTGTACATAGTAACAATTCGATATTTTGAATCGATAACCAAATATCGATACCATAAATGTCAACTGTTAAGAGATATGTTAACAAAGTCAAACTTGCTAAAAATGTAACTCTAAATATTAATAAAAAAATTTATATTGGACCAAAACTAAAACTACCGTTTGCCCTAAATGTCTATATTTTCAACATTGAAAAAGAAGGGTCAAGTTTCTATGGAAAGCAACAGAATATGAACTGGTTATAGTCCAGTGTTGCCGATGCAAAAATGAAAATTACCCGATCTTACTATTCAAATTATCAGAATTTGTCAAAATTACCAAACCAAAGTCAGTATTCCGTGCTATTTCTGCTATATTACATCATCTTTCTCGTCTAGCAGCAATGGATTATTTAATATCGCCCCCCTTTTACCAGTGGCGGCTCGTGAACTTTTTAAGTGAGGAGGCTGGACATTGGACATAAAAATATACTCTATTCAGCCAATTAGTTTAACGTTTGCGCAGCGATTGTACCTGCAGCTACTTCAGTGACAAAATTAATTGTTGCCCAGCAAGAACCAACGTGGAGGTATAGGTTTATCTTGCAAAATTTTTTTTTTGTTCACATAATTCATTGTGCATTGCTATTTTATGAAAAAAATTATATTTCAGAACTAAGTTATCTAAGAGTGTATTGGAAAACTTCTGAAAAAACATTCGAATAAGTTTTTATTCGTCAAGTCGTAAAACCTTGTAAAATTCATGTAAATCGGAAAATCCAATCTCAATTTGACCTTTAATAGTATCTAAAATTTCATAAAAAAGTTGTTTATAATGTGATTTCTTGTCTACCAAATTATATGGTTTCCTCCTTTTCGCGGGAGGAGCCTCATCAGTTGGGAAATTTTCAAATAAAATATTAAAATGAAATTCTGTATTACGGAAACCTGAAATTTTATCAATGAGATGCTTCCAACGCTCTCTTGAATAAATTATATCAGTGAATTTATGTTGTAAAATTTGAAAAATAACATCAGTTTGTTCAAATATTAATTTAAAAGTATCAAGAAAAAACAAAACTTAATTATTCCCGCTAATCATCTAAAATTCTAAAACAAAACAAGCACGCACGAACCCACGCTCGTATTCTGTATTCCGTAGTTCGTATTGGTTCGTATATCATCGCATCTGATGGAAGCTAAGCCTCCAGAGATGTTGCCATTTGCGGTTTTTTCACGGTATTAGCAATAGGACTGGTAGAAAAATGGCAACTGTGTTGAGCAGCACGTGGTTTCGAGAGAAATGTATGTAGAGACTTGCCTCAGGGCACTGTTGTCAGATTCTAAAATAAGTAGTGAAAACGGGGAATTTATTGTGAAATTAAAAAATTTTAGATAAACGGGAAATAAAATGAAGAATAATCAACAACATATTTTTGGTGCTATTTGCTGGATGAATTATTGAGGAGGCTGAGCCTCCTTAGCCTCCTTCGAGGAGCCGCCAGTGCCTTTTACGTTTTACAGAAATATAAAAAGGTAAAATAAGAAAACTTTGAGGTTATACAATTAGAAACAGAACGAAGCGATACGTTTTCTGCTAAAAAGGCTTTCTGGACAATTTCTTTACGTCAACGTAACTCCAATACGGATACGTGTAAAAACTTATGACCAACTAAAAGTGTCTAATAAGGATATGCCGACGATATTGTCATAACAGCCAGGGGAAAATTCGAAAACACCCTTTGCGATATTGTACAAAAGGGTCTGAACTATACAAATAGCTGGTGTAGGCAAGTGGGACTTAGCATCAACCCCACTAAAACCATCCTGATAGCCTTCACTAAGAAAAGAAAACTCAACCTCAGAACCATAAAACTTGATGGGAACGAGATTGAATGGAGGCAAGAAGTCAAGTATCTAGGTTTAACTTTAGAAAGTAAACTCCTGTGGAACAAACACGAAAAGGAGATTACATACAAGGCAAAAATGGCTATAATGGTGTGCAGAAATCTGGCAGGAGCAAACTGGGGCTGTAACCCAAAAATCCTAAGCTGGATGTACACTGCCATAGTGAGACCAATCATCACTTATGGAGCCATTGCCTGGTGTAGTAGAACTAGCCTATTGACGACGAGAGAAAACCTCTCCAAAATTCAAAGACTAGCCTGTATATGCATTACAGAAGCAATGAGAACATGCCCAACGGCAGCCATGGAAGTGATTCTCAACCTCACCCCTTTACATATGGTGGTGGAAAGTGTTGCAGAAAGAACAAGATACAGACTAAGTAGAGAGGGAATCATTAAAAAAAAACACCTCCTCACTTCTTAGAAATCAGACAACCTGGAACATGCCACAAGACGGTATGATGAAAAAATATAACTTTTCAAAGAAATTCGTTACGGAAATGAGCAACAAGAAGGAATGGGATCCAAATACCATTACCAGACTTGGAAAGAATGCCATTCAATGGTACACAGACGGCTCAAAAGCAATAGAAGGAACTGGGATAGGAGTGTTCGGGCCAGGAACCAAACACTCTGAAAGCTTGGGAAAAACCCCAAGTATCTTTCAAGCGGAAATACACGCCATAAGAAAGTGCGCCCAGTTCAATATTGATAAAGGATACAGAAGACAAAGGATTATCATAATGTCGGATAGTCAAGCAGCCATTAAGGCACTGAGCTCTTGTGTAATCAGTTCCAAAATGGTGTGGGAATGCCTAGACAAACTCAATGAACTAGGCGAGAACAACATAGTCACCTTACTATGGATTCCAGGACACACTGGAATAGAAGGAAATAAAATAGCAGATGAACTAGCAAAGAAGGGGACCGAAATACCTTTCTGGGGGCCTGAACCCTTTTGCGGAATCAGCCCCAATGTAATATTGGAAGAAATAAGTAAAGCCGAGAAAAAGAGAAGATCTGACCATTGGAAAGATCTAGTAGGACTTATACAATCAAAGACTCTTCTGGGTGACTACAACCTGTTGAGATCAAAAGAATGCATAAGTCAAAGTAAAACTGCGCTAAGAATTTTGACAGGGATCCTAACGGGACATTGTCGCCTGAATGGGCACCTGAAAAAGCTCAAAATAGTGGAGGAAGAAGAATGCAGTTTTTGTGAATGGAAGAAGAAACCTCCATCCACATACTTTTCAACTGCACAGCACTCCAGAATCCTAGAGCACAGCACCTGGGAGATTACTGGATAGAAGAGGAACATTTGCCTAAGCTGAAGCCTGCAGACATCCTAAAATTCCTCCGGGAAACAGGACTAAAGGAACTACTAGTTTCTGAGACTCTCCTCAGAAACTGAGTAGAAGCATTGTCTAATATAAATATATTAGACAATGGTAGAAGTAAGGGGGCACAATAGATCTTTTAGGTCTCAGTGAATGTCACCCCAAAAATCACACATACATACACATACAAAAGTGTCTAATATGGGAAATCCCCAAAAACAATCCCTTCTACAAAATATTCGAAAAACTATTGGATCCAAATTAGTGAAATTGTCTAAAAATCGGATAATGACAACACTGATACAGAATGAATAAAATGATGTATGTTGATGAAATCACTCGGTCATATTATTTCGATTATATTTAACAATTACTGATGGACAATCGTTAACATTGGCTCTTGATTGGCTGCTTGCGATGATCTTATTTTAGTTCGCATATTTCCCGGGGCTCATGTTTGGTTCTGCATGCATTAATGGGGGCCTTGGGCGGAGTAGAATTCAATGAGACCTCTAGTGGAAAAAATTGTAGCTGTCGCAACGAGTAAAATAATTCGTTTTGCATTGCTTTTGTATTATATGCAAGTCAACGTAATTACCGTAAATTCGTACTTTATTTGTTTAATTTTGTATCCGTGACAAGTTCAAAACTGTGTTTTTTTATTTAACTCAACTTTCATCAGTTCTGAGGTAATATTCTTATATAATCAGAGATATTATGGAAGAGGTTATGTTATTATATTTTTCATTGCAGATCAAAGAGAAAATAAGTCGGTATTAAAGATTTAAAATATTACTTAATACAAACCTACCTGCAACTTTTGTAGATATAATTATATCAAAAATAAAATAAAAACACCAAATCAGGCCTAAAACTAAACAGTTAATTGAACGCTTGTTGTACTTTTCACAAATATCAACCATACCTATTACTCCAAAAATAAAAATATTAGGAGTCAAAATTTAGTCTAACAACCCTAAATACCTACTAAAGCACAATCAAAGAAAAAGCAAAAGTTTCAAAAAACACAAACTGAAAATAACTAAAACAGCAAAATAAAACCACTTAAATATCAAATGGCTTATACGGCAGCTGATTTGTTTTACTCGTTGCTAAGATGCTAAGTTGCTAAGATTGACATTTCAGAGCGCCATCTATCGAATTCTACTTTTCCCAATTGGTTTTGATTTTTGGAGTAATAGGTACGATTGATATTTGTGAAAAGTACAACAAGCGTTCAATTAACTGTTTATTTTTTATTCTGTTATTTTTGGAGAATATTGAAATTTTTGTTAACCCCACACCCTTGCTTTATGTTTGAGAAGCAATAAATGTATTATTATTACTATTATTATTAACTAACTGTTCAGTTTTAGGTCTAATTTCGTGTTTTTATTTTATTTCTGATATACTTAGTCATATCTACAAAAGTTGCAGAGAAGGTACGTTTGTATTGAGTAATATTTTAAATCTTTAATACCGACTTTTTTTTTCTTTGATCTGCAATGAAAACAAAAAATAGAATAACATAACCTCTTCCATAATATCTCTGATTATATTAGAATATTACCTCAGAAATGATGACAGCTGAGTTAAATAGAAAAACACAGTTTTAAACTTGTCACTGACACAAAATTAAACAAATAAAGTACGAATTTACGGTATAGTTAAAATAATACACTTCTTGGTGTGCGTCATCGATTGTTAATCTCCTTCTAACACATTACGTAGGAAGAAATGGAAAAAACGGCAGGTCTGTAATTAATCCTAATCAAAATATCACAATAATGAACCGTTTAAATGTATTACAAACGTTAACCCTAATCTTTGACTTACAAAAATTTGATTGGTTGATGTTTAGATTACGCGCAAGCGTTACCTATCAATCGGGAGCTCAAGATACTATGAAGGCGTTACTTTCGTAGCGGCAATAAGTCTTACGTCTTTTTCTACTGTCACACTGACAGTTCTTGACAGGTCTGTACTTTGTTGTTTACGGTCAATTATTATTTATGAAAAGTGAATATTAATCTTATTGTTTTATTTATATGAATAATACAAAAATATGCATGAATACACGGAAAAACATCAGTATTTTGAAAGTTCTCAAGTATTTTCAGTTAGAAAAAGAAGCTGGTAATTATTAATTGCATAGCCTTTTCGAATTTGGCTAAATACAATCCTGATGATCTTATTTATCAAATTTGAGGTTAGCTATATGTCAAAATAGCAAATAAAATAAACGACATGCCGAAAACCCGAATATACGTCACAATCGATGACGCACACCAAGAAGGGTATTATTTTAACTATAATTACGTCGACTTGCATATAATACAAAAACAATGAAAAACGAATTTTTTTACTCGTTGCGACAGTTACAATTTTTTCCGCCAGAGGTCTCATTGAATTCTACTCCGCCCAATTAATGTATGATTTTGTCTAATTTTGAGATTTTTTCCGTTGACCGTGTATTAACATATGCTATTAACGTTCTCAATTAGACAAAATCATATATTAATGACCCCTATTAATGCACGATTTACATTAATCAACGATTTCTCTATAGGCAACCCAACACAGATCTTATACATTATATTTATATTGTTACCTGTGGTTTAGGCAACCAAACATACATTTCAATGTCATTGACGATACGTACCTATGAAACAAACAAATATTTTTATTTTTCTACTACCGTGTGTAAAGTACGTACTTTAGACACATTTTAAGAGTTTTACTTTACGCACTAGTGCGTAAAGAAAAAATTCCAATATGTATGTAGTTATAGATATCTAGTCTTATAAAAATATAGGTATAATAAACGGATATTAAATCTAAGTTTTTTTCATCAATTGGAGATAGAAACCTATAGAATTCGGTAAAGTAACCTAATAATTATTGTTAAATAATTATTGAGTACTGGAAATAATACGGTAAATAGGCATAAGTTGGCGGTGAGTGACTGACATTTCTTTGTGAATTGAATCTGACATTTAAAATTTAAATTGAGATCTTCCGACTATACCTAGGGTAAGCAATTGTATTTTATATTTAAGAATTGAATATTTTTAGAAAACTATGATGTTATTTTACAACTCCTTAGAGCAGGCTAAAGGATTAAAATTTAATAACTGCACAAATTGCACTTTTAATATTCATATTATTAATAATTGAATTCGTTTGTTGTTTTGTTAATTTGTTCATATTTTGATTATAATTTCCAAATCATTTATAATATATCTTATTAGAAATTAATAATAGCGTTAAAGATTCTTCTAAAGAAAAATTTAACTTACTTTACGCACTAGTGCGTGAAGTATGTTTCTTTACGCACTAGTGCGTAAAGAAAATTACTATTAAACTTTTGTATTTTAATTAAATATTCGCTAGTAGAAAAAATATTGTATGCAATTCGTGTGTAAAGACCTTTTTTTCGACTCATGTGGTTGTCGCATTCGCCTGCGGCTCATGCGACAATATTCACATTCGTCAAAAAAAGGCTACTTTACACACTAGTTACATAAATAACTATTTTTTAAATATCGAGGAAAGCGAATAAAACTTATACAGTCGACGGAGAAGCTTTGTAACTAACACGAGTATTAAAAGGGCAATTAACAATCTCGAACCCAATGATCTCGATTGTTAATGGCCCTCATTAATACACTTGTTGATTAAATTACTATCAAATTATAGAATACTTTTCACGTATCTTACAATTTTATTAACGGCTGTCATATCTAATCCAGCACAGTAACCACCGATGCAGTCCATAGCTTCACTTTCACAAACTTTTGTGGCTTTTTTCCCAATGATTACTCCCAACTCTATCTCTTGGTTAACCGAAAATCCTTTTGGAATCTACAATAGAAATAAATGAATTTTATATCAATTTTAATCAAATAGGCCAAGCAATATAGAGAGCATCAAAATATATGAGTTTTTGCCATCATGTAAAAACATTATGTAATGTCCATTCTTTTTTTAATTTCTTGGGAAATTAAACCACAATATTTTTAAATTCTTTATTTCAACGTTTCGGTAGCGTTCCAGCTACCGTTGTCAAGAGGGGCTCATTGTTAATACCCCATAACAATAATATTAATAATTCAGCTAACATAATTTTTAGAAACTTGACAATACCGTATGTTAATAGTTTATCAGAAAGAATTAAAAAAATTGGTAACCAATTCAATATTAGAACTAGTTTTAAATCGAATAATACATTGAGATCAATACTAACAAAAACGAAACCAAAGAATGAAGAACAATCTTCAAAAAACTGCATATATCAAATATCATGTGAATGCGACAAATTTGATTTAGGTGAAACATCTAGAATCTAGACCATTGAAAGTACGAATAAACGAACACAAAAAATATATCAAAGATAGGGAATTCTTTAAGTCAGCTATTTGCAAACATGCTTGGGAAGAGGGTCATCAAATTCAATGGGATTCATCAAAAATAATATTAAAAGAACCCAATAATAAAAGACGGAAAATCAAAGAAAGTGCTTTAATACAACTAAATGCAGATAAATGTGTAGCTAGTATTTCAGCCGAATGTAGTCAAATTTGGTTACCAATGTTAAAAAGAGAAATTTCCAATAATCAATTACCTGCGTTATCAGGATAGCATCATAAGTTTTTATCCAGGTTTTCTTATGATTTATAATTTGAATAGTTGTTAATCGATACACATTTCAATACACAAAATCACAAAACTGAGTATACATATTTCAAAAACTTAAATATTCATACACAAAAAAACTATCAAGAAACGCTTTTTATTAACAACATTTCCAATATAAGCGAAAAAAACGCGCTATCCCAATAAAAACCGTTACTGGAACGTGCACTTCACTGGATTCCATTTCTAGTAGACTATCATATCGTTGGAATGTCATAAAATGAAATATTTCATTTCACATTTTGCCACAGATATGATATACTATGAATGGACCTTAATGAAAATTTGATAACAAAATTTTGCAGTCTTAAACTTCAAAATAATTTTTGATTGTCTAGTTGTCAAATTTTTTCTGTTGTGTCAGTTAGGGATAAAAATTAATTTCCACTTATTTTTTCTTGACAACGGTAGCTGGAACGCTACCGAAACGTTGAAATAAAGAATTTATTATGTAATGTGAAATTAAAAATTGGACTATCTATAATTATAACACATCCAGGCCTACTAATCAGTCAAAGAGGTGAATTGTAGGCTAATTAATAGGACATGTCCACGTGACGTCACAAACTCCTGGTGAGCTGGTGTATTCTTTGGTGAAACAATAAACAAAGCGTTCAGAACACGCATGGTACTTAATAGTGAGGTTATGCTGATTTATAGTGATAGATCGTGTTTGAGTTTAGTTGGTTTTGCTTCAGTGTACTTTTGAAGTTATTTTAATTGTTGAGCTGGCATTTTTAATAATATATAATATAGGTTATTAATAGTTGTTTGTTGTTTGATATTTTTCATCGTGTCTATTGTTTATTGTTGGAACTTTAGTTCTTTACGTCAGGTTATGTTTGAGCGATCGGGGGTCGCGACGCAAAAGATCTGACCGTTACGCGTTACGTTACGCTACGTTATGTTACGTTGCTTCGTTATGTGCCTTGCTTGCGTGCTTGTGCTCTCTCCTTAGTCTCTCTCTCGTTTACGAAGCAGCGATTCATATGCTCCGGCCGGGATTCGAACCCGGGCCGCCCGCGTGGAAGGCGAGCATTCTACCACTGAACCACCGACGCTATATTAAAATTCTATGCAAAGCTGGTATTCGCAGTGCTGGTGATCTACTTGAATTTGTTCGGATAAATTTTTACTATTATTTCCATAATTTTTTTGCGCGATTGATCTTTTTTGTTCATTTACAGTATCGGTTGTCAAAATGACATGTTAAGGGGTCTAGCACATTTACTTTTCGAAATACAGGGTGTTGAAATTTTGAAAACTTTAATGTTTTAATTCGATAACTTTAAAATGGATGGATAGGTTGATTTGACATTTGGCAGGTTGTTTTTAAATTTAAAAGGGCATATTTTGATAGAAATAGTAGTTTGTGCAACTAGTGTGGATATGATGGCTATATCGCACGAGGTTGAAGTTTGAGCACGACCCCGTAGGCGAAGTGCTCAATCGTTCAAGTGCGATATGGACAATCCACACGAGTCGAACAGCATATTTTTTCTGCGACCCACTTAAGAAAAAATCTAGAAAATAAAAATTTCTATAAACTGTAATATAACTTATAACTTATTTAACAATACAATTTTATGTTTCCACTAATTTTTTTGTGGTAAACGTACAGTTCTTGAATGTCCAATTTGTATAATGCAACGGTTCCCCTTTTTAAATATACAATGCTGTTATAAGTAGATGCTGCCAGTTGGACTCCCTCATGAAGGGTACAGTACCATTATCTATAATAATGAATATTCTGCTAAATATTTCAAACGTCTACCTGTTGTCGTTATTAATATCAAGCAGAATAATTATTTAAAAATAAAATTAACAACAAAAAAAACTTCCTCACGGGGAATCGAACCCGGGTCTACCGCGGTCTACCGCTTACTACTCGACCACCAAAGAATATGCAAATCGTTTATCTATAACGTCAGATGTATTACATAATTTTTGCTTAAAAGGAACTAAAGTTCCCACCCTGTGTCCCGCGACACGTTCTACCTTTTTTTACCACCAAAGTATTGTCAACTGTCAACTGTCGTGGACATGCCCTATTCGAAAATAATAGCAGCTACTTCAAAGTAATTTGAATTTTCGTAAGGTTAGGTTAGGTAAGTTACAGATAAAAAATGAGCTAAACTGTCAACTAGTTGACAAAAAATGACCGATGGAAAATAAATAAATGTGTGTCAAATATTTACTGTAAAGCCTCTGCAATGGAGACTTAAGTCCATTATAGGTCATGGCCATTCAGAGCATGTATCACGGAACATACATGACTCTTCAACTATGCATTTTCTACATTATAATGTATTTATTGGGATTATTTAACGTACTTTAGTAAGATGTAAAGTAAATTCATACCAGTCGGGACCTTTAGCATTCATTTCATAACTACTATTAATGAAGTTATACCTACTAGCTTTTACCTGCGGTTTCGATCGCATTGTAGCTCTTAATTACATGTTAAAGAGAATCGAAATAAATTGAATAAATTTAATGAAATTCAGTTTGGAAAACCTACTTTATCAAGATACATTGTTATATGGGATGTTTTGGGCTGAAATATAAATGTAGGGTGACTAGACACTTTTAGCTTGTCATAAGTTTTTACACGTATCCGTATCCGTATTGGAGTTACGTTGACGTAAAGAAATTGTCAAGAAACCCCTTTTAGCAGAAAACGTATCGCTTCGTTCTGTTTTCAATTGTATAACCACAAAGTTTTTTATTTTATCTTTTCATATTTTTGTAAAACGTAAAATGGGGGCGATATTAAATAATCCATTGCTGCTAGACGAGGAATATGATGGAATATAGCACTAATCGCACGGAATACTGACTTTGGTTGGGATACGGATACGTTTAAATATACGGAGTAGGGTACGTAACAATTAACAATACGTTCAACGCATCGTATCGGCTGAGACGTAACAGGTCTACACATGCGCAGTTCGTTTCGGATACGTCAGAAATTTAAGACAAGCTAAAAGTCTCTAATAAAAAAGAAGGTTTCCGGATTCGCGTTTATAATATTTGCTATTTCCTGTTATAGTATAAGATAGATTTCTACTCACTACAATTGGACCTTCAGTTATATAACTTGTACTTGGTTTCATGAACACATCTAGAGTTTTGGGAGGATCTATTTTCAATGATTTGATAAGGGATCTGAAAAACAATTTTAATGTTAATTTTTTCATAAAAATAAGAAGAATATTCTATTTGTCGAATTTTTTCGTTAGTGCAAGATTTAATTATGTTTCTCAGTGTATGCTAGAGGTAGCTGCTCAAAGGTTACTTATTTTTGTACCTCCACATCAAAGGATACCAGAGCCTTCACTTCTTGTTGTTTGGTGTATCTTAGACTTTGGATAAATGGCAAACGATGCCATATACAGCGAAGACTTATAAAAACCATATTCGACCGTGATCAAAAATGGTTATGTGACGGGTACAATCAAAGAGAAATAAATCTATATGGGTGCAACCAATACATCAATATAGAAACGCAAAACGTCTTCCACTAGAATATTTTCCGAAATTTTTGTGCCTACACAATCCGAAAGAAAGTTTAACTTGCTTATTCGTGGTTTCATGAAACCTCAAAAGGATTTTTACATATTTTTGTACATTTTCATGAATTACAAATATTGTATTATAATGTGATAATGTGTGAAAAGCTCCAATCAATGATTATAGTTTATTTCTTATAAATTGAAGTTTACTATTAAATACTACAAAGTTCCATGCCTACAGAAGAAAACAAAATCCCTTTTTGAAATACTTTGCTAGCAACCTAAAATTGCATAAACCAGCCAGCATAAGCCTCAGTGCATTTTCAATACACTTTGTCTATGATAAGACGAGTCAGAAAATTGAATCATCAATACAATTATTGGAACTTTATTTCTTTACATCAGGTTATGTTTGAGCGATCGGGGGTCGCGACGCAAAAGATCTGACCGTTACGTTACGTTATGTTACGTTGCTTCGTTATGTGCCTTGCTTGCGTGCGTGTGCTCTCTCCTGAGTCTCTCCTCTCTCTCGTTTACAAAGCAGCGATTCATATGCTTCGGCCGGGAATCGAACCCGGGCCGCCTGCGTGACAGGCGAGCATTCTACCACTGAACCACCGATGCTATATTAAAATTCTATGCAAAGCTGGTATTCGCGGTGCTGGTGATCTACTTGAACTTGTTCGGATAAATTTGTACTATTATTTCCATAATTTTTTTTGCCCGATTGATCTTTTTTGTTTATTTACAGCATCGGTTGTCAGGAGGGTAGGTTGTGTTTACTGGTTTCTAAGTTTAACACGTCGGTAAGTGATTTACTTACCATTCAGACGTCGAAATAGAATATTAAGTATCAAGAACGGTAAGAGTTGTTTACCGCTCGGCAGCAATGTTCGCTACGCTCAGCCTCCAATTTTGCTGAAGACCGGTATTACCCTTAACATTTGAAATGCTTATACCATTTTTGCGCGATCGTATTGAAATATTCGAATTTCGAATAAAATAATTTAAATTTCTTCGAAATGAACGAAATGTCAAAAGTGACATTTATACTTCTCGATCAATTTAAAATATAATTTGCATTTTGGTGGAATTGTTTTCATGCTATTTATTTCATGCTATCTTCTTATTTTTTTTGTTTCTTTTGTGTAATGAATGAAGTAATATATTATTTAGTACCACTTAAATTTATGTAGGGCTGAGACGTCGGTAAGTAATTTACTTACCGACGTGTTCGACTTAGAAACCAGTAAACACAACCTACCGACCTGACAACCGATGCTGTAAATAAACAAAAAAGATCGATCGCGCAAAAAGTAATAAACAATTTCACCAAAATGCAAAATATATTTTAAACTGATCGAGAAGTATAAATGTCACTTTTGACATTTCGTTCATTTCGAAGAAATTTAAATGATTTTATTCGGAATTTATTTCAATACGATCGCGCAAAAAATGGTATAAGCATCTCGAACGTTAAGGGTAATTACAACGTTTGCATGTAGATTCCTCTCGTACAATTGGACAAAATGATATGAGGATTAAGGGGTCTAGTACATTTACTTTTTGAAATACAGGGTGTTGAAATTTTGAAAACATGAATGTCTTAATTCGATAACTTTAAAATGGATGGATAAATTGATTTGACATTTGGTAGGTCGTTTTTAAATGTAAAAGGGCATATTTTGATAGAAATAGTAGTTTGTGCAACTAGTGTGGATATGATGGCCATATCGCACGAGGACGAAGTTTGAGCGCGACGCCGTAGGCGGAGTGCTCAATCGTTCAAGTGCGATATGGACAATCCACCCGAGTCGAGCAGCATATTTTTTCTACGACCCACTTAAGAAAAAATCTAGAAAATAAAAATTTCTATAAACTGTAATATAACTTCAAATTAAAAATTTAACAATTCAATTTTATGTTTCCACTAATTTTGTGGTAAACGTACAGTTCTTGAATGTCCAATTTGTATAATGCTACGGTTTCCCTTTTTAAATATACGATGCTGTTATAAGTAGATGTTGCCAGTCGGACTCCCTCATAAAGGGTACCATACCATTATCTATAATAATGAATATTCTGCTAAATATTTCAAACGTCTACCTGTTGTCGTTATTAATATCAAGCAGAATAATTATTTAATAATAAAATTAACAATAAAGAAATACTTCTTCACGGGGAATCGAACCCGGGTCTACCGCGTGAGAGTCTGGTTTGCTTACTACTCGACCACTGAGGAATATGCAAATTGTTTATCTATAACGTCAGATGTATTACATAATTTTTGCTTAAAAGGAACTAAAGTTCCTACCGTGTGTCCCGCGACACGTTCTACCTTTTGTATATATAGTGGACGTAATATTTTTTAAGCAGTAATCTAATCGTATATCCCCTTTATAGTATATTAAGTATTCAGAACGGTAAGGGTTGTTTACCGGTCCACAGCAATGTTTGGAGGCTGAGCTACGCTCAGCCTCCAATTTTGCTTGAGACTGGTATTACTCTTAACGTTAGAGATGCTTATACCATTTTTTGCGCGATCGTATCTATTGACATACATTTCGAATAAAATAATTTAAATTTCTTCGAAATGAACGAAATGTCAAAAGTGACATTTATACTTCTCGTTCAGTTTAAAATATAATTTGAATTTTGGTGAAATTGCTTTCGTGCTATTTATTACTTTTTATATTGTTCTGTTCGGTTCTGTTCATTAATAAAATTTAGATTTTCTTATTTTTTTTGTTCCTTTTGTGTAATGAATGAAGTGATATATTATTTAGGACCACTTGAATGTATGTGGGGCTAAGACGTCGGTAGGTAATTTACTTACCGACGTGTTAGACTTAGAAATAACCAGTAAACACAACCTACCGTCCTGACAACCGACGATGTAAGTAAACAAAAAAGATCGATCGCGTAAAATAGTATATCAAGTATCAAGAACGGTAAGGGTTGTTTACCGGTCGACAGCAATGTTTGGAGGCTGAGCGCACCGAAGCCTCCAATTTTGCTGGAGACCGGTATTACACTTATAGGCGAGCGGCGCACCCCTAAAAAGATGCACAAAAAAGCGAGT
>CAJUYH010003212.1:50159-66290 GCA_910591685.1 Galerucella tenella | reverse complement strand
AAAAAAAAAAAAAAAAGGCCGGGGGGCGGCGTTGGGACATATTATAAATCCCAAGATGAGAATAAAAACGAACACAACTCTCAAGCCAACAATAACCATTTGCACAATTGGAACAAATAAAATTCTATTTTCATTCATCTCTAAAATTAAATAAAATCAATATGTATATTAATAATAGAATATGTATTTGCAAATCGTTAGTAACTAAATTGTTCTTCATGATCTACATAGGATTATTGGTTAGTGTACATGTACCATATATATATACAATACTATACATATGTATAGATTGGATTGGAGCAAATGGAGTATGCTAACCGCTGCTATGAGAGAGTCAATTCGCATGGCGCCTGAGCGCATAGTTGACTGACCTGGGTTTGATACCACCCGCACGCGCTCGGTCGTTCATACCCGCGGATGCAGGATTCCTGCGATGTGGACGGTCATGCAACGATGGTTGGTCAGCGCCACCCTATGGAATCCACCCAGCGCAAGCCGTACACTCCATACCGGTGAGATCACGCACATTTTTTTCCTTCTCTCCCTATTCATATAGATAATAACTATATATATATATATATATACATACATCTCTTTTGTCTGCATTTATATATTTATTTTTATATCCTTCTTTGCTTTTCTCTTCCCTCTTTTTACTTTTCATTTTTTTTTCTATTTTTCCTTTATTTTTCTTTTTTAGTCTCTTTCACTCCCTGAACTGCTGCATCGCTCCGGATGATTCTCCATTGGAGATGTCTACGTGCATTCTCACGAAAAAGCTTGTCTCGACAACGGGGAGGAAAAGGGCGAAAAAAAAAAGAGAAAAAAAATTTGTCGAGTCCAACAACTGTATGTACTTCAGTAAGCGACTATATATATGTATATATGTATGTATGTATGTATGTATGTATGTATGTATGGATTGGTATATAAAGAAGAATGAAGAAATGCTCTCGCGTGCCTCCAAGGCAAAGAATAATGGCTGTCCCGACAATACGATATCCCCAAGATCTTCTACTACGAAGAAGCCGTTTAATCGCGACGCAGTTATCGTTACGATTCAGACTCGACCGCGATCCTGAGGAGAGGCAAAATGGTCTGGGCAAATAGGGGAGTGGTGAACGAAGAATAATACAAAAATAAGAGCAAGAAGAAGAAGAAAAAAGAAAGAAATTAGACGATGGAAAGAGCTGTGAAGAAGAAAGGAGAGAAAGGGAAAAGACTTGTTCTCTCTGATGGAAGAGGCAAAAAAAAAAAAAAAAAGAAAGAAAGAAAAAGGAAAAAGGAAAATAAATAAAAGACTGCGCGTTCATTGAGTTGAACGGTTTCACGGTTGGGATAATTCATTTTTTGGGTTGTTCTGTATGACGGAAACGAACAACTCCCAACACTGTGTATGTGTTTATATATATATATATATCACCTTCACTCATTTTTTGGTGCTTTAACCAAATAAAATTATCTCGTGGCAAATATATTCTCTGTCTCTCGTGCGATAACAATTTTTCGTGTATAACGATATAAATGAAAACTAAAACGAGAAATGAAAGAGTGAAAAAAAAACAATTATAACAATAATAATAAGAGAGGACGAAAAAGACAAAAAGGAAATCCTTTATTTAATCAATGTGACCATGGACAAATATATACAAAACAAATAAAGAATTCACATCTGTACAATCACAAAAAAAAAAAAAGAAAGAAGATAATAAAAAAATGAAGAAAAAAAAATATAATATAAAGTAAAAATTTGATATTAAATGTTTGTGTCAATATTATTTCTTGTGTTCATTTAGTATGCGCGTAACGAAAATAACAGTGGAATAAAAGTGACAATATATATATCTATATATATATATATATATGTCGCAGTGAAAAGATGACATGAGAAATTCGATAAAATCCCCAGTTAATTGATTAAATTACAGTAGATATTAAAATAACAACTGTGTAGTGTTAATCCCTTAAAAAAATAAGTGATTTCATCAGATCCCTCAACTGTTTCAGTGAAATATGAAATAATACTGTGTAATAGATAGCAAAATTATTTATTTAATAAGTCATATTAATTGCACACTAGATAATACAACAATAATAATTGAATGACAAGTTATGTATCCGAAACTAATTGATAAAAGTAATAAATTAAATTGTTATTTTTAGAAACAAACAAAATATTTTCAATGAAATTCGAAATAATTTTAATGAGTGTAATTAATAAATAATAGTGTTAATTAATTTATGAACTGTGCGCGTATTCATTTTGTTCATTTAATTTTTTCCCCAAAAAGAGTTGAGGGATTTCTTCAAATCGCCTATATATTTTTTTTTGTAGCGAATTAACACTACTCGCATTGTTAATTCAACATTTTCCCTAATTTGGGTTACCTAACTCGGGATTTGATGAAATTACACATTTTGTTATTTCACTGCGACATATATATAAACTTGGTAGTATTTGAAAGTAAAAAACACGTTGAAATATTAACGAGTTCATGATTATCCGTGGTTAATTATTCGTGAAGCTCGCGAATTGTTACGCCCGGCAATTTTTAGGATTAGTAAAAGTATAAAACAGAACATTGGAGCGAGGAGAGAAAGAAAAAAACATCGACACACACATGTATATTAAAATAAAAAAGAAGAAAAGTAATAATATGACTGGGACAACACAATGAGGAAGAGAGTTGAAGGGTATCACTACTCGTTTTCACCGTCACGGATAATTTAACTCGCGTGACGTCGTTCCAACCAGCATATATATGTATATCAATATTATAAGCTAACAGACACAATAATAAAAGTGTGTGTGTGTGTGTGTGTCCCCACATACACACACATGGCCAAACACAAGCATATAGATTCACTTATACAGTTGGTGAGTGGCGCCAACTCGCCCATCGTTCAACTTCTTCCTCCTTTCGCTAAATATAAGCACACATGTATGTATATACATATATATTCATATGTTGCTGACCACGTCGGATCGGACCTGGCCAATCTAGCAATTCTTCCCCTCGACCTCATGGGCAATGAAAAATAATATTTAATTCCCATATGTACCAAAGGTGGTATAGTGGTATGGTCCCAGAGAGTGACATGATTGAATTCCATGAAACGCCAAATAATAAAATAATAATTCACATGAAATATCATTTCACAAGCATAAAACTTATATATTTCTCTGTACTTCCATTATATATATTTATTTATGTACAATTATATCGTGTAATAATTTTGCAATTTTTTTTCAATGATAAATATCTATCGATTATATATTCTATGAACACATTTATATCAATTTCATGGAAATTATTATTTAGTATTTGTTTCTTTTTTCACCTCCCTATTTTTCATAGTTGCGATTTTCACAATACGATATCAATACGCTCACAAACATTCCATCCACACGATTATATTCAAATATATGTTTCACATATTTATAAATATCTCATTATTTTTCATATAATTCGACAATTTAAATTACACGCTTATGAGAAACGAATATTTTTTTTTCGTAATTAACAATGAATATTGTATTTGCGAATATTCAAATATATATAGATAAAGTAAAGGGTGAAAACAATATTAATTTGGTGCTGAAGCTCTCAGGTGTTACTTGGACATTCAAGCCCAACGTAGCAACTCAACGGATGAGCGAACTCAAACATCGCCAAGCGCCACAAGTCACCCCTCTTCTCTTCCTATAACGTCCCTCATTCATCCACTATATATATATATATATATATATAGAAAGATTTAGGTATATATATATATATATGTACACATATGTGTGTATAATATATATAGAGCTCGGTTTTCCCCATAGCCGTTTCAATCCCGTTGCTTCTCTCTTTTGTGCCAGGGTCTATGTTACCCACCTTGTCCTCAGGGCTGTTGGCATGACAGGCCGTTTAACCACCACCAACCCAACATTACAGAGAGAGAGAGAGAGAGAGCGAACGAAAATTATATACATATTAGTTGTTGGGACATTATAAACCTACCCTCTACTTCACACGTGCGTGACGACATAAAAAGAAAAGAAGAAAAAAAATAAAATGATAAAGAGAGAAGTGATAATGACTAAACCCGGAAATTTGACTGACAAAATATTTCCAAGTGCTCATTTTTACCTATCACAAATTTTACATCTTCTAAAATAGACAAATATATTTTATTATGGTAATTGTTATTATTGTTGTTTGCCCCCCTCCCGCTGGATGAGTGAGAGAATGTGTAGATGAAAATAATTTGCATCCTCACCTCATTAATGTGCTTGTAAGTCTTGATGAGGTCGACGCTGAGTTTTCGCAATGGCGCGGTCGCCGGATCGCGAAATCTGTGTGGTATCCTCGCTTGCATTGCGTGAATGTCCGCTGGTGTCTCCTGAGGCACACCTCCAGCACCAACTCCGCCACTTCCTGCACCACTGACGCATACTGGTAGCGGTTCCTCGGCTACTAGACGTCCATAAAGCGGTGCACCACCAGTGCCTGTTCTTCCGCTCACTGAAAATAAAATTATCCATCGTTAATATCAACGGCAATATGTATATATATATATATTTTTTCCTCTCATTCCTAAATAATAAACAATATCTACATATATTAAATATAATTTTATCGACAACGACAAATATTGCAATTCATTTGTATTCTCTCTATTGTTTAAGAACATACGCATGGGATTATAATCTATAATATAATGGCTCAAAATTTTTCAATAATTCTCAAAGAAAATGTTGAATAATATCAAAAATATTTTCAATTCAACTGTTAAATCAATCAAAAAATATCGCGAAAATTACTCTATCTTAAAATATAGAAGACAATTATTTATGATGATTATACATACACAAACATAGCAACATATCATAGGCTAAGTGGCGTAATCATCAATTTGTATTTTTTTCCGGAGGCAATGAAAAAAACTTATTAGATAACTTATTAGTTTGTGGAGCATTGTTGATGGAATCTTCAACAGTCGTCAATAACTCATGTCCGTAGTAAAAGCAAATAATAATTAAATGTATAATGCAATTGATTTTTTCAAAAATTCGCGATTATTATTTCCACTATTCATTCTGAAATTTTGAGGGTTACGTGAATTAGCCTATAAACATGTCGATATATATAAATTATTTATTGTACATTGACGACGAAAAATTTTTTTTTTTAATACATTCACCATGGTAATTAATGTTTCTTTAGTATACACATATACATAAAATTTATGAGTTGAGAATATAGTGATAGTACATTAGAAAATAGTACAGAGAATTTGGTAACGTAAACGGAAAAGAAAAGGAAGTGTATGGGTAAATTATTATATATAAATATATATGTGCGTGTTGTTTGCGGGTGGGTGTAACGACCCCCTTGGCATCGTCCATGTCGCGTTGTCGTTGTTCATCGTTTTCCTACGCCATACTCCTCTTCCTCCCTCTACATATTTTATATACACATATACATATATATTTATATGTGTATATCAAATGAAATCCTATAGTTGGTCGCGACAGTCATTAATTTGACGTATGCGTTGTCGTGTACCAAAAGATGGGGTACATACATAATATATATATCAAAAACGGGAGAAATGAAACGTGGCAGGGGCTATAGCTTGGCACTTGCCAACGCATTATCGTTATTTTAACGACCAAGTTTGGTAGAATTCACAAGAGCTTACGTCGTTCCCGCGCAAATTTTCGCCACTCTCTCATATTTATACCAGTCAGCCAATTTATTCATTCATGCATTCATTCATTTATTTATTATTATACCCAATAAATTGCTATTTTTAAATCCCAATATATATATAACGTTAATTAATTTAAATATCAATCAGTCAATTAATGTAATAATAATAATAATAATAATAATAATAATAATAATGCAAGAATGGAGAAAATGACAAATTAGAAAAATGATTTTTAAATTAGTGGGAGAGAAAAAAATCACAGAAGTGTGGGTGTGTGAAAGGATTTGGTTTCGCTTCCCCACTATTGTTTTCCTCTTTTTTTTTTTTTTTTTTTTCTCTCCTATATTACTTGACGAGTGCGCGGCGCGCGGGCGCATATCGGAAAGTGGAGAGTCGCATCAGAGAGCGCCGCACTATTATATACACACCGACATGCACGAGAGTCTCCGCGTTGCAAATGTGGGTCAGGGCGCGGTTGAATGAAAAAAATATCATTCATTAACACGCTTGGACAGGGGCTCTCAGACACTCTACACCACACTCTCTTTTCCTCTCCTCTATAATACACGCGCACACACACACACACACATATATATATATATATAATTTTATTCTGGCTTTATCGCACTATGTTACCTTATGAGTCTCTCTTATGTTCATTCGTCGCGCTATGCTCTTGGAGCCGCGTGTGCGCGGCCTCATTTGCATGTTCCACTGAATGCTGGTCTCACCGCGAGCAAGTCATAGTAGAGATAGAGTAAATGAGAAATAGGGGGAAAGCGAGAGGGAGAGTGAGAGAACAGCAGAGAAGACTAAAAGCAAATCGATTGACTCACCGAGTGCAAAATAAGGAGAACAGAGACGAAAGACTGTGATATACAGTGAGAGAAAGAGAGAGAGAGAGAGAGAGAGAGAACATGATGTGAGTGCACGAGGTAAGATAAGAAAGTGTATATTGAGAAAAGAGACGTGGGAGGAGTTCCAAACTCTTCTTAAACTTCCTATCATTTGAGTAATTATTGAAAAGAATTTGACGAAAAAAAAAAAAAAATAAAGAGACAAATAGAAGAAACGAACATTTATGAAGATTAATTATTTTGTTTAATTGTTTCAGAAATTATTGCGATGTTTTTGTGAGTGTTTGATATTTTTTTGTGAATGTATAGAAGCCAATGACTGCATACATACATATTTACATTCATTTATATTGAGAGGAATATGAAGAAAGGGTTGAGAACCACCGAGGCGAGGTCACGAAAGGCCCGACATAGGCCGCGCGATAGCCAACACGCATTCCGCTTCATTCATGTTTCTTGATCTACGTTCCATTTCTCTCATTCTCTCCCTCTCGCACAAGCTAAATATATATATATATATATATATATACGTATTCGCACCCCTACTCGGTTTCACACAACGTCGTGTGTCCCCACACCATGAGTGGACTCAATTGCGTGAAGGGAGACGTGATAAATCGAGAGGTGGTGATAGTGCAGCAGTGCAATCGCGTGGCGGTCACTGTATGTGAAAGCTTTCTACCCCTTTTTATACGTGTTGCTCAGAGAGAACCTCAAAGTTAACTTCTCTATGGATATACACACACACACACACACACATATATATATATATCTATGGATGGATATGTACATGGTACTTCACATTAATTCCGCCATTCTCTCTGTTTAAATTTTGAATTATATATGTATAACATTTAGTGAACAACCGTATTCAGTATTTTGCATTTTTAATTTTTTTTTTTCATGAACAATTGTATCGACACTTATTTATATTTTTTCAATTGACAATTTTATCAAACATTTATTTTGATATTGAAAAATGAAAACAGTATATTGAATGAATATTTCTCATATTTGGTCACACAAGAAAACATCATGGAATTGTTCATAGAGCACTGAGTGCAAAAACAGAAAATAAAAAAGGAAAAAAAAAAAACAAACGTGAACACACAAAGTTTGATTGAAATAGCGATTGTTCTTTTATGGATAATGAGTGGTTAAGTTTGTATAAAATACCTCATATATACTCAATCAATAGTTGATTGCATTTAATTAAAATTACTCAAACATTTCTCAGTATATATATATATATATATATATATATATATATATATATCAATGTTCATATATGCGACATGTATAATTGCAAATGCATGAGTCAATTTTTATATTGTTGGCCGGATGTTTATGTTTGATATGTCAGATATTATATTGTATATGTGTGAGTGAAAAAATAGAATTTAATACAAAAATAAAGTACTGAAAGAATGTAAAGTGTATACGTCATAATCGCATGTACATTCCACGAATGCAATATACATATACATACATATATATTGCTAATAATGTACACACACAATGTTACGCATGTGTCACCAATTCATAATTGGCTTACGACTCTGTCATTATGTCAACCCACATCCGGAAATACCAAAGCTTCCCACGATATTTTACTGTAAACAATTCGATACATCATTATTCATATTTTTGTTATATACAAATGTTATTATTATTTATTTATCTATATATTTTTTTGTCCTCCATCGACATTAAATATTTCAATAATGGAATAGAATTGATATCATTTGAATAATAAATATAAAATCATATTTAACACGTGTTGAAAATGAATTAACAATAAAATATAAAAATGAAGCAGATAAATACACTTGCAATGGCAGTACTAAATTAAAAGCGAACTAATACAAATTCTTCGTCTTTTTTTTCTCGCATATGCGTGCGTAATGTGAACTGCCAGGCTGTGATTATACAAACGTAGTAAAGAAAAAAAAAAAAAAAATGGATCATCAGTTGCGATAGTTCAATGAGGCAGTATGAGAAAACGAAGTGTTTGGATCGTATACAGTGCAACATTTTTGCAACGAATTTGTATTCAATCACATTCAAGTCATGAGAAAAAAAAATTTCCAACATATATTTACATATATATATATATATATTCATATTATGTTGTCAAGCTCGAGCGGACAACAAAAAACAATTCGCACTCGAATCATGATGGAATATATACACATATATATATATATATATATATATAAATATATATATATATATTTTGCCATTTCGTTACAAGCAAATAATTGTCACCAAGAATATCCGGTACAATTAAAATACCAAAGCATTCTACATCTAGAGTCATTGGTAATAGCATACAATTTCACTGCGTATATCTTTAAATATTATAACTCTAACCTTTTTCATCATAAATAAAAATAAATAAATAAGATAAAGTCAGTGACGCGAATTAATTATATATCACTGACAATTATCTCCAAATAATTCAAGTATAACAACATGAACAGAGAATAAAACAAAAAACAAATTAAACTGAATATATAAATGGGAATAATATCTACTTAAAAATGATATTCAATAGATTCAACGACTGACAGAGCGTTGAAGAGATTAAAATAAGCACAAAAAAAGCCCTGAATATTATGTATATATATACACGAAAAATCCTTTTTCCACTCGTCATCCTTCCTCAACGTTGGTTTAATTGGCTTCGAATAAACACTCTCAACACAAAGTGAAAGATTTATTCGATAAAGCGGCCTGTGAACCCATGTCTCGAATCTCCCTCTCGACAAATACAGTTGTGTCCTTATTCAAACCCATACATACATATATATATATATATATACACACATATATTCACATCCATTTGCAACCCCATTAAAAAAAAAAAAAAACAAATCAATTGTTTCGATGAAACATATTCAATATCATACACATTAAAATCATTTAAATATGAAATATGGAACGAAACGAATAATTTCTCATCACTATGGGATGAAATAAAGAGAAAAAAAAAAGTAGAAACATAAACACAGATACAAATTAAATGAAAAATAAATGACATCGATCATTTGTCTGACAAATAAAATACAGCTATGGTGCAATGTGAGTCTGTGAAAAGAATAAACGAAAATAAAACGAAAGAAATAATAAAAACAGATAAGGTAAATAAAAGGGGGGAATTGAGTATGCAAGAGATAGGAGAATAATTTCAAGACACGACAAAAACATGTTTGATTTTTATTCTGTGCATTTGCCGCACGAATTTGGATGATGTTCGAGTTACCAGCGACGAGGCAAATTCGATTCTCGCACTGTAAATCGTATTTCTCGCTCTCTGTTTTATTCTATCTCCTTCTTTCACTGCGGCCTCTCTTCCATCCACCTCCGTTCGTCCTTCCTTCCTACTTGGTCGTTTCGCGAACGTGCTCTTTCTCTTTCTCTCTCTATTTCTATCTCCGTGCGCGTGCGGAGTCGATGGGACCCCAGAGCGGACAACGGTTGTTGCTATGCTAGCTACACACAACCCACCGCCACGGCCGTGTGCTCTGCGCTGTGCGTTCGTCTCTATATATATATATATATATATATATATATATATATACCTTTCCGTCCAACCTTCTCCATACTATATATATATATATATAGCTCATCTTCCATATTATATACCAACACACATACACACAAAGTGTCACTGAGACAATTTTTTTTCCTCCGTTTTTGTTACCTATCCCACTTTTTAAAATTCAATTTACAAAATTTTTCACATCACCCACATTTTTTTTTGTTTAAATGAAAAATAAATAAATCAATGATTTGATATATATATATATTAAATAGACAATGTTTATATGATGTAATTGAAATGCTGTCGATTTCATTAATTATTTATTTATTACAAGATTTTTATATATGAGACAATGTATTTCTATAAGTTGCGCAACATTTTCTTTTTCCAATATTTTTATCCTCGTGAAAATTCATCAATTCATTCCACATTGAATGATTTAAACAGATCAAAATACATATACATATACGCCTAAGATACTTCACACCCAATAACAATTTTCCAAGACTTAAAAAAAAAATATATTGAACACGTAAAATTTTTTTTTAATCATTTTCATTATTACCATGGCGTTTTTCATTCTCTTTTCACATCACATTTTTTCACATTATCCTCCCCTCTTATTTGAAAATTAATTCATATATTCATTGTTAGAAGTAAAAAATTGCTGTGTTGAAGGAAGTAAAAATTGCAATCGGCGGCTGGTCGGAAATTCGTAACGGCGAAGGACGTCTGGAGATATCCTGCAGGACGTGGTGGGTCGCCTGCCCATAGAGAAGGTGGCGCGCGCGCGAGAGAGAGAGGGAGAGGGAGAGAGAAAGAGAGAGAGAGAGAGAAAGAAAGAGAACAGACATACACACACACGCGCGCGAAACAGAGACAGATATAGAGAGAGGGAAAGAGCGTATACGGGGCATAGAAAGAGCGAATGAGAGGGGAAAGGAGGCGCCGGCATAGCAACAGAAAGACCGCTTTGGAATGAACAAGCGATCGCACACGGCACCGCTGTAGCTGCTACTTTTGCTTTTGCTGCTGTGCTAACCATCAGCTATATACTTTTTCTCCTTTGCGTTGTGTTACTAGCACACAATACAAATAGAAAAGTGAACTAGAAATATTAAATATGTATGTAAATAGCAAAGAGAGACGAGGGCACGTGCGTTTATACTGTATAGGAAATAGAAGTGTGGCAGTAATAATAATGAAGAAACAACGATGTTGGTGGTAGTGGCGTCAACAGCACCAACAGCATATCAGTGGCAGTGTGACAGCAGAAGAAGCAGCAGCAGCAGCAGCAGCAGCAGCAGCAGCAGCAGCAGCAGCAGCAACACTCGACGGCGGTGGCAGCGGCGAGAAGGGTTAGGAGGGATGGAGAAAAGCAGAGATAGAGACAGAGAAAGAGAGAGAGCAAGAGGGAAAGCGTATTGATCGTGTCGCGCACACGGGGGTGGAGCAACCACTGTCGACGACCGACTAGCTCCTCTGGTCTACCATGCCAACCCCACTAGCGTCGAGCTGCCGCGCGCGTCGAGCTCGTGGGACATAGAAATATTATATATATATATATATTTATATATATATGGATGTATGAAAGCCATGTAGGCATCAGAGAGACCACGAAATAGATGAATAGGAAGAAATAATAAAGAATAATAGAAAAATAAGAAGTGAAAAAATTGAAAAAGTAAAAAGAAAAATTTGAAAGCTAGCAATAAGAAAAATGAAGAAAAAAATCATCAATATCTTTACTCGACAATATTTTCAATATATACAATAAAAAACGTGTATATATATATATATATATATTTATTCTCCTGTTTATTTTTTCTTCCTTTCGTTAAATCGAATAATGAATGAGAAATGATATTTATAGACATTGTTTATTAATTTTTTTTTCATTTTAATAATTCTTGAAAAGTATTGTTTTTATTTATATTTATTTTGTGGAGGAAAAAGAGTGCGAGTGCGTTATATATATATGTTGCTGAGAGTGAATGCGAGTGGTAGATGAGTATATATATATATATATATATATAGATATATATATAGAAAAGCCGCGCCGCATAGGCGGGAGAACGCGGTCGAGCTGCACACGATCCACTCAGCTGATGTCTGAGCGCGAACCCGGGGGTTGTCGACTCGCGTGCTCCACGTATAGTCGCATTGCACTGTGCGAAGCGTCAGTGTAAGTCCACACACACCCACACCTACGCACACATGTATATATATATATATATAGACAAAATGAAACGGCGCGCCTACGCCCGAGAGTCTTAACTGTTGATATATACATACAACAAAAATATATATATGCGTCTATGATAAATAAAATTTTATTTACCATTTTTTTTCTTCCGTTTATTATTACTTTTACACAGCTATAATGTGCACATTTTCACTAAACTCTCAACTGTATATGCAAAATGAATTTATTCATTGAATCAATTATATATATACATGTGAGAATGAAGAATAAAACGGCAAGTGTGCGCGTGTTTATAAACTTTGAATTATCAAAAAATAATATTTTCTTAATGAAGTTGAATGTCATGAATAATGGAAATATTTGAAATTAAACATTTATCATTAGTCAATTTTAAAAAATCAACACTTTTTTAAATCAGACAAGAATCATAATGATCCTCATTATACAATGAAAAAAAGAATATATATATATATATATATATATATATATATTTTGGTAAGAACGATTATATACAGTGATACTCATTTGCAAGTTACAAAATTACGTCTGATGCTTTATGGTTATCTTTTTCAACACGATTCACTTTACGTCAATTTTTATAATAATTTTATTCATTTTTTTTTTTCTGGAATATTCACCTTAGTCCCGTCGCGACTGCCGACGTTATCTACCCACTATGCAACTCATTGCCCACCCTTTTTTTCGTATTTATTTTTTTTTCTCTCATCCAACCCCCTCTCCCGTTCATTCACTCTGACCCATAGACATGCAGCCGCCACGCAATAATCCGTTACACGGATTATTTACGACGGCTGGAGATGAAATACATCGTGTGTATGTGTATGTGCATGTCTGGCTACATGTATGATGGTGGATGAGATGGGAATCGCTCGAAATTGGAAGCATTTTGAATTTTTATTTCCAACCAACTCGTTTCACTGTATCAAATCCATTCATTTGTCAGCGAAAATATACATGCAAACACATATGTATATGGGATATTCCACATTAACTCAACCATCCGTCATTCAAATCTTCAAATATGTATATATAACTACAATGAAAATAGTATTTAATATTATTTAATATATCCGTAACTCTGCTAAGTTTAAATGAAATTTAAAGAAAATTTTGAGGATCAAATGAAATATTCAGTCATCTACAATGAAACAATAACTTTGTGTTTGAAGTGCTTTATTAATACAACGAATGGGTGAATCAATAATATAAAATGAGAACAAACAAAATTACGTTGGACAAAAATGAATTTATTTATATGGAGATGATAAGAAAATGAATGGGAACAATTACGACAGTGACTCTTGGTCTTCTCTTTACATTGTCCAGAGTTTACATACTCGGTTTGAATCGAGCATATGCAAGTAAAGTTTTGTGCATGATAAAGGGAACAAAAGATAGTGGAAGAAAGGGAATATTAGTGTGTAAATGAAGGGTGGCAATATAACACATGGGTGCAAGTAGATAGAAACTAAAACCGACAAATAAACACAAGGGTTAGATGCATGAAACGCTAACGCGCATATTCTCCCTTATTCTCCATGTCATAAACCACCAATACTGTGTGATACATATGTGTAGCACAAAATTTGTTTGTCATGCAACAAATAAACGGCGGAAGGGAGAATAACAAGAGAGAGAGAGGGGGAGAGAGAGAGAGAGAGAGAGAGAGAGAGGAAGAGAATTGAGTGGATTATAGTCTAGATAGTTTTGAAATTACCCATCAACTTTTCAATGATGGTGGGTTATAAAAATAATTAATAATAAAAGAATAACGAAATATTTGTGTAAAATTTCAAATAATATTTGATAAAAATGTTGAATATATAAGTGATCGATACATGCAAAGGGTGATGCGATGTAGATATATATTATAGAGAATAATAATTTAGGGTTGGATGGCCAGTAAGTAAATTCGCCCTTAAAATATTCACAGCGTAAGTACCTGCCGTGTCGCTAATGGCTCAGCCTTTCTATCCTTTCTATCCTTTCTATCTTGCTCTTTTGCCCTCTATCTCTCGACGTATCGAGAAATTAATGAGAGTTGAATTGAAAAAAAAGACAACAAAAGTGAAAGAGAATGAAAAATAAAGATTGCGTTCATCATCTTGTTCATCATTTCTAGTGTAGTATACAACGTGGGGCGTGCGATCGTTCATCATCATTAGTCATATGCGGATGATAAAGAAGAAAATAAAGTTCATTCACTCGAACTAGACGAAAGAAAAATTTTTTTTTTTACTTATTAAACGAAAATATTGAATTTTCATACACGAAAAATTTGATTTTTAGTCTTGTATGTACAGTTATATAAATGTTTATATATGTAGTAGTGTGTGCTATGAGACGAAATTGAAATTGGACGAGTGGAATAAAAAGGTTATAATCGATGAGGGAGTGGTTCAATGACTGATAGAAAATTGTCTTTTTTTATCGACGAGACATGCCAGGTCGAAAATAAGTCGAGAAGAGTCTTGGAATCGTGGACGAGTCGCCGGTCAGGCATCGGTCCAAGTCGCATTTAAATTTCTCGAGGGCTCAATCACTCAGACTACTATACACAATTCAAGCTATTGACCTCAGAAGCAAGTGAGTGCGAGAGAGAACAGGCAAAATTGTCTAATTGTAATTGAAAAATGGTATTTTATCATCATCGGCGCACACAAGTCATTAATATTTATTCCCATTTATGTTTCTTATCTTTATTCAAAATTTTTTCGCGAGTGAATCACAAATATGCGAAGAATTCATTACACTGAATCAATCATTGAATAATTGAAACTGAAATCAGCAGCAGCTATTAAAAAATTGAAATTTCATTTTCACTTTAAAATTAAAAATGAACTTGGATTCCGTAACGTCTCATGAATATTCGCGACAGCTGTATGAGAAAAATGCCCCATATCTATTTCAACTTCAATCTGTATTGCAGGAGGCAATTTATTATCAAAAAAAAAAAAAAAATGAAAAAACAACTTCTCTCCTATATATATCCGTCGAAAATATTTTTTATCTAAACAATGTAAAACTTACATTGTTGCTTGTGCCTCGTGGACTCCATGAGGATCATTTGCTCGTGTTTGTGCCACGCGGCGTCGGTAGTGTCGGTGCCTGCGATACTCCGCGCGCCCGAAGAGGGTGGTTGGACGCCCCCGCGGCCTCCACCGGCGCCGCCATACTCCATGCCAGTGGATCCACTTTTTTCCTGCCTTTGGCAGTTCTCGGGGGCTCACAACATGGGACTCCCTAAATCCGCCAACCCCTTAACGTTCTTACGTTCGTCCACCCTTACACTCTTTCACCTTCCTTAGTCTCCACTCACTGGAGAGCAGTGTCAAGACAGTTTTCTTATTTTCTCTATTCAATTCTCCTCCACCACCTGACTTTTATCTTATTTATTGCTTCAATTTGGCTTGCACAGTAAAATTAAAGTCCAACAATTATTTAATTCTGATGATTTGCTTCGTCGTGGGAACAATTTTCTTCGACGATACCACCTCCGGCCACGGCCTTTGCCCTCACGCCTGGCCTTAGCTTGCATACGAACTAAATAGCAATTATTTATACAATCCAGAAGGCCGGCCAATGACAGTAATTGTCGTCCTCACGTCACCAACTACCTGAAACATTTGTAAACAATGCAAAAAGATATTATTAATATTTCGATTTATATTGATGTCATTTTTTTTTTTGTTACAGATGGGAAAACAAAAATAGAACGGAAGTAGAATAAAATTTATTCATATTTCCTCAATTTATTATATATATATATATATATATATATATATATATATATATAT
>CAJUYH010003212.1:32150-44244 GCA_910591685.1 Galerucella tenella | reverse complement strand
AATAAAATAAAATAAATAAATATATATATATATATAAACGACACTCGTGGGAATTTCACGAATCTTTTCCCTTTTTCTCGTTTTCTTTTTTTTTTTCTAATGCTTTTCTCACACGTGGACACCTGTGCACCGTTTAAGCTTCATCAAATGTGCGGATTTCCCGTTGTAATTTCTTCACACTCACGATAATATCGTTCAAGTTACTTCCATTAAAGGTTAGCGGAACTGGTGGGCGACATTTCACTGGCGGACAACACGACGCGCCCGAAAAAGGAAAGACTGAAAGAAACGGAGAATAGACGCAACAAATAAACGGAAAATATATATATATATATATATATATTTTACAGGCAACAACAATTAAATGTACTTTGTATAAACTAGTTCTTGCGATGAATGTAGAGCGGTATCACGACAATTTGACTGTAACTTCATCACAATTATTATTCACATCAATTTTCCTCTCTATTCTTGTCCACTTTATCAGATGATTTCGTTGATTGAATTTACCCGCATAAGCCACACACATAAACACATAATTTTTATATTCATTCGACGAAAATTCTTCAATCCAATGTATCGCCGACAACTTCACAATACAACAATAGCCTTCCCGCCCCCACTCCCCTCTACTTGCATTCAATTTAAATCCGTTTGGTTTGTTATTGTTGTGTCGTAGCACTGCTTGCGATGATGATAATGATGGTGGCGGTAGCGGCGGCAATGGTTTCGTGTGTATGTAGTTGAATCGCCAGCTTTGTTAAATCAGGTTATGGCCATCGAGAAAATACACCACCAACATGCACCTCGCTGTGTGCGCCGCTTGACAACGATCACGTGGGGAATAATACACAATTATTGCATTTCCTTTTTTTCTTCTATTTGTATTTTTGTTCTTTCGTGTCTCGAGCGTGTGCCGACCGTCACAAAATAATTCACAAACACCTCAATCCTCTTTTTCTTCTATCTTTTATATTACTTTTTATTTTATATTTGAGAAACACTTTCACTCACAGTGTGCCCAACTTGGCCGTTGTCTTGCTGATATTTTAATAATAATAATAATAATAATAATAATAATAATGACAATGATTATGTTGGTTGCAAGTCGTCAGTTGCACTTTTACCACAGAGTGTTGTGCACTTGAACGTGTATACATATAAACCTCAAACAATTGTGTGTAATCATTGCTACGCCATCATTGAAAATTTATACAAGTGGGTAACGATAGAAAAATGATGATGGCAATAACGAATATGACGACGACGACGACGATGATGATGATGATGAGGATGGTGCCGGCTTGGGTCGCTACGCACGAAAGCACCCAACACCCCCGCGGCTGTTTTGCAGTGAACTCGCCCGCCAAAGGGTCAAAAGCACCGCAGCAAAATAACAACAAAACGACGGTTGGCGGTGGTGAGAAGTAGATAGACACATTCGACTCGGGGCGCTCTCACTTCACTGTGCCACCGTTGCCTTCCTTCGCAACCGCCCGCGTATATATCTTTTGCTCACTCACTTTCTTTCTTTTAATCTATCTCTCTCTCTCTCTCTCCTTTTTTTCTTTTTATTCTCACTTCTCACGTTCTCTCATCGTCGTTTTTTCAAATGAGGAGTGCTCAAGCCTTTGCGCACATTCGTAAAGATTACGTTTTTTCTATCACTTTTCTTCCTCCTTCCACCCCCCTCACTCAATCAATTGCTATTGTTATTAATAATAATATTGATATTAATTGGAAAGTAGGAAACGTTGGACACGGACTTTTCTCGTGTGTACTTGGAGGTGTTTGGCGGGTTTCCTTTCGTACTGATGATGCTGCTGTTGCTGTTGCTGGATGGCTTGGTTGCTGTTGTCGTTCACGCGCACATACATACTCACACACAACAGTGCTCCCTGTCGTCGTACATTCACCTCTCGTGTACAGCGTCGCCGACACGGTCCGACGAACTTCCCTCGCAGCACACACCAATGCGCGCGGGTATCACACACAACGTCGCCACTATATATATTATATATATATTTTTTTTTTTTTTTTTTTTCACCTCAAATATACACACACTCGACACACTTGCACTCACACGCAGTTTTCAAAGCGTTTTGTTTTATAAAAATAATTGGATATTTTAACTGGGCTTAATGTAATGTATGTTTGTATGTAGTACACGCGATTGCGTTTTGTCGTTTAACAAAATAATGCCACGAGCGCGCACGAGACACGAGGAACTGCACGCCCTAACCGCGGGCACACCGCATCGCTTTCTCAGGCGAACATGGAGCTAAATCCATGTGAATTAGTTGAGCAGACACACGCGACCCTGATACAGACGCCACTATCGCATTTTTTAACACCATTGCTGACAACATTGTAGTAGTTCGCTTGACGACAAGGATCTCATGGGATTTTTTCGTTTCCATTAACATTTTAATTGTTTTCAATAAGTTTTCTTAATTCTTTTAATTGTTTGACAGATATTCATTAAATTTTAGATCAATTTTATGAGTTGTTTTGTAGTTCAATTGTTTTTTCAATTATCGATGTATTTTTGCGCCGTAAATTCGAGCTATCGTTAGGGCTGCCAACTGTTTATTTTAAAAATGGTGCGCATGCGTATAAATATAGGCGCGAAATATTTAATGGCTTTGGATGTTTTATAATTTTGTGTCTTGTTTCATTTGTTGTGTAGGGTATTTGTGTGAGAGTGAATCGAAGGGAATATTTGAAAACGGTGATTTGTTTGTTGTCACTGAATTTATTGAAATTTTATTTCGTTCCACTGATTACACACTTGAAGCCCTATGATAAAAGATATACAAGTCGAAAAACAAAAATGGCATACATTGGGTGATGATTCTGAAAGTGATTGTCCCATGTTCGGATTGCATTGGTTGCACTATAGTTGCTGCAACAGCTGAATGCATCCACTGGTTATCAGCATGAAAACATGAAAAAACAAGATTTAAATCGTTAAAGTCCATTTTTTCCATTCAAATAAAAAATAAATCAGAATGAAATAAAAAAAAATTGTTTCTATATGGTAATGACGTCGCGATGAAAATAGTATTTTGTTGGATGCCAATGAAATAAAAAAAAAGGAAAAACTTTCCGACGTAATACCAGAGTATGATCGCAATAAAACTTTGCATTGAATGTTCAAGTTATTTTTTCACATACGTCAGCTCCTGCGAAATATGCGTGACGTAAGTACAAACGTCAATATCCCAACAGTTGACGGAGTAGAATTTTACGATTATGACTTATTGAAATTTATCATATCAACATTTGATATCACTGAGGTACAGAAAGTTGCATTGATTTTTCTTCGCCATTTTCATTCTTAATTTTCGTTTATGTGATTGCGTCCTAGAAACTGTACAAAAATAAATCATTGGAAAAAAAAAGAATGCAAAAAGTAATCATAATAAAATAATAATATTAGAATGTTTTCTTCTTTATCACATCGTGGAAGATACAAATAAAGCGGTCCATGTACAATAATCTTATCAATATTTACATGTCACTATAATTGCTCATTTTCTCTTTTTAGCTTTTTAAGTTTTATATCCAATCAACCAACAAAACGCATATTCAAACTTTGGCTACCATACGTTTTCATTAATTATTTGCTTGCTGTAATAATGTAAGATGGCATAATTTTCAACGAGAATATTTGTCGTTATACAGTAGTATTTCGTATTATAGACTGTTTCTAATATTCGAATCATCAATATATATATATATATATATATATATATATTCAATTAATTTGAAATTATTCAGTCGCCTCTCTCAATTGTATTACTTGCAATCGATTATTTTTTTTTTGACGCAAAAACACATTTTTGCACATATATAATTGTTTTGCAATCAATAATCACTAATATATTCGCGACAGATAATCAAATTGAACGTATTTCATGTTCATTATTTCAATGAAAAAATCAATTGGGACAAAAGATTTATTTAAAATTTTCCACGATATCCACTTCCTCGTCCACGGAATGATCGTCCACCAGAATGTTTACCTCTACTTGAGCGATTTTTATGCGGTGTTGTAGGTCCATAAGATTTTCCTCGACCGCGCCAACTTGATTCCCTTGAAAATGGTTCCGACTCCATTATTTCAATATCATCATCATGATCTTCTATTAGCATTGGACTCTCCTCCCGACTGTGTTCACTCCTAATTTCATGATAATCATCAGGATGATCCACGCCACGCCTATAACTGGATGGTGAAAATCGTTCACGGGGTGAAAAATCATTGCGATTATTCACACGATTAATGGGAAAACGTTCACGATTGCGTCCGGGTGATCCACGATGGTAATCTCTAGTGTCTTGGTCTTGAATTGTATGTAATTCCGGTGTACGATGTCGTTCGTTACGTTTCGGAGATGTTGGTGATAAACCGCGACTCCAATTACGTTTTTGCGAAGAATTGCTTAGACTCCATCTTAAATCATCCACTTCACGTAATTTCGGTGTATAATCGTACGTTTCACGTACATTCCAATCCAAACGATCCATAATCGGTCGTTTTTCTTCACGTGGCGACGGTTGAAGTTCACCTGGACATACTTGAACGCAAAAGTCCGCTACTTCGAGCTCCGTTTGAGTGCTCTTACTCTCCACTTCCAATTCAGTTTGACAATATTTTGGATGTGTCTCAATGACGAGTTGAAGTGGTTCCTCATTACGTTTGTCACTTGGTTCCTCCCACAATGACTTTCCTTTATTTTTCTGGAGTAAAATTGAGTTTGATGCTGTTATTGGTGCATCCTTTATGGGCTCCTGTTTTGTCGGATCAAAAAAGAAACGACCTTTGATTTTTAAACGTGGATCTTCATCCGGTAAATCGCTTAGTGCCAGCTCACAATGCCGTAGTATTTCTGGCTTGAATCCTGCAGTCCAGAGAACATAAAATATCGTATCATTGCTCATCATAATAAATGCGTGGCATTTCAATAATATTATTCCATAATATTGTGAATCACAGCAATTAATCACTTGGCATTTTTAGCGTATACCAAAAAAATAATAAATCTACAAATAATTAGAAATGAGGTGAAATAAACGAATAAAATCTCACCTGGATATAGAACTGGATGTCCCGAATCTACTGGATGAAAAAGAGAAAAACCATGCTATTAGTATGAATAATATGAAAATACCAATTACGAGAAGAAATGAAAAACAAAATATTTTAAACAAACAAATTACTCAATTAAAATTATAATTAAAATAAAATTGAAAAATTATTTTTAAAGAATCACTTCGCACCTTTAGCTGACACAGATGCTTCCAATAGACTGGACAAACTGGTCTTTTCAAATGGCTGCAATGATCAATCAATATCAAACAATCGTATTAGTATTTCCTTGTTCATCCATTAAAAATATGAATAAACTTTTATAAATAATTGTAAAAATAAAATTAATCTCACATATGACGTAGTTTTTGATTTCGGCTCCGAAATAACTGGTGGTTCTGGTGTGACCATACGATCACGACGTGTCTTGTGTGCACCATTGTACGCCACTGAAACAACACCACTACCACCACCACCATGTTGATCGGAATAAGCATGATGATGTTCAATATCTGAATGCAATCGATCAGATATTGGTGACGGTGAAGATTGCACTTGTGTATGACATTGCTGCTGCTGTAGTTGATTAAATATCATTGCTTGTTCTATAGAGGATGGCGCTGGTACAGGTTGAGGTGAACGTATGGTAGCTTGAGTAAATCCGGAACGTACTTGTGGATGCATTTGAACAGAAGTTGTAGGTAAATTGTATGAAATGGGAGGGGCTGCATATTCAGTCTGGGAAATTGTGTGCATCAGCATCGGTTCAAAATTCATTGAGGATCCTGTCGGTGGATGAGTATCAAACGCCATAAATGGCGGTCCATTGGGTCCTGACATTATTGGTGGTCCCAACGGCTCCGAATGTGATATATAATGTTGCGATGGCATTTGTTGCTGATGTGATGGTGCATTCAGGAGTGGCGACAGTTGACCTCTGTGTACCTGTTGTTGATGCATATATCCCTGATTTGATGTGGTCGTTGACATGAGCACTTCGTCCCGAAATTGCCTAGCTAATTCATTGATGAATGGTGAACGTTTCCTACGGCGATTTGGTGATTTGCTAATACTACGGCGTCGTGGACTGCCGCGTCTTCCCAGTGGTGAGCGGCTCCAACGTCTGCGTATACGTTCTTGACTCCGACTACGTTGACGCTCTCGTGATCTACTTCTGCGGGTTGCAATCCTTAGTTCACTGTGAAATTATTCTAATACTAATATCTATTCGTTATCTTATCTATATAATAAATACAATACAATGTAATTCAATAATGTAAAATTATACAAAAGGAATTAATGATAATAATAATATTTAATTGTTGCTTTTGGAGGGATTGTTGAATATAATATGGTAATTTTGTGAACGGTCCTCACCGTTCCTCCTGACGTCGACGGTGTCGTTCAGCGCTAGCTTTTTTTTCACGCCATTCTATACTTGCTCTGCGATCCCATGCTGCTTTTCTATGGCGTTCTGCACTTCTTTTTCGCTCCGGTGATATCAAATGTGGACTTCTTGTACGATGCGACGGGCTTAATCTAATCCTGTCTCCGCTCTTGCGTCGCGTCGGACTGACTTTATGGCGTTCTAAACTCCTGCGGCGTTCGCGACTCCTGTGCCTCGAATCATCAACTTGATCCACATTTTGCTTCTCAGTCTCAATGGCATCACACTCTGTTCCCGGTGGCACAAGTGTATCAGAGTCCAACAGATGCTTTATAGCTTTCTCCTTTTCTGCCAAAATTTTGCTGTCAGTGTCACGTTTAGTTCGTACTTTATCACGTTCAATGTCCTTTGAGCTTTTTGATGGATCACGTCTTGCGTCCTCTCGTCTTCTTTCTTCACGTTTTTGTCGCCCGCGTTGCTCGCGATTATTGTGGAATGTTCCTCGCTGATTGCGACGATTCCGATCCCTAAAATTCATCTTAACATCACCATTTTTTCAAAGCATCAGAGAAAAAAAAACACGATGAATTCATATATCAAGACAATTAATGCCCTTTAAATCTGATAATAGAAAAGAAAATTAAATTATTTTTCACCAAATGGTAATGAAAGAAAAAAAAATTGAATGCAGTTAGTGCAGTAATAATATTTGTATACCTAGAAAATCGTCTGTTATCTCGCTCTCTGTGATCTCTATCCGACAGATACTCGTCACCTATATCTTCATCGCCATCCCATGCATCCACGACATTGAGACCTTGCATAAACTCTTCGTCATCAAGAAACTCCTGCAATTCATCATCGGGTATATCTTTCAGACCGTCAATAGCTCTTTGAACTTCATCATTGATACTCCGTCTTGATGTCCTTATTGGGCTTTCAGCCCCTGACCCTTTTCCTCTTTGTCCACCTTTGATTCGCCTACTCATGCTTTAAATTCGCTACGGCAATCCTCAGGATGATGAATCGCGAAGAAATATGTCAAATCTGACAATCTAAATTACATTAAAATGATCAATGGGCAATGAAAGAATAAATAAATGGATGTGAATATTAAATTGAAACGAATATTGAACGAATTAATTGGACAATTAAAACCATAAATTTGTTAATTTCACCTGGGATATTTTTTGTCGCTATAAATAATGCTACTTTTTCTTTAGTTGTTCCTAAACTTGTAAGCAGAAATGTTTAACAACAAATGATCATTTGTAGGTTATCAATGTAAGTTGTATGATTGACTACGTAATCGATTGCGGTGTTGTCTATATGAGTGACAGAATGAGTAAAATACTTACAATTGTCATATGATATTTCATTAGAAAATGATATAATCAGTGAAGTGAAATATAATGGTTATATTGCACGTTATATTTATTAATATACTGGCAGTGATTCAAAGTGCGAAAGAAAAAGAGTGACTATAAACAGTGACATGATCTTGGTAGTTTTACTATTTTTTTTTCTCTCGCTCTGGCTCTCGAACGATAATCTCTCGAATCAATTTGCAACTATGTTCACATGAGAGAATTTATAATTGCAATTGCCGGTGTGAATGACATAATTCATTTATACTATACCAATCCCAAGTTCAAATATATTCCCCAATTCCAACATTAATTTCATCCATAATTATAATGTAAGTATAATGAATTGGGTGTGTAGTAACTTTTTTTCAAATAAAATTGTATAAATCATTGAATGTATCGTAATTTTTTTGCACGAGGTTAGAAGCTTTTATATTGTACCGCCAGGTATCGTTTTGTGCGCGGCGGTAAAATTGAATGAAAACTGAAATAATTTCTAAAATTAAAAATGCCATTATAATATTTTATTGTTGCAGATAATGTCTAAACCCATTGTATTTGTAACAGGAAATGCCAAGAAGTTGGAGGAAATTATTGCAATATTGGGTAAAAATTTTCCGCGTGAGATAAAAAATCAAAAAATTGATCTTCCTGAATATCAAGGTGAACCGCGAGACATAAGCATATCAAAATGCAAAGCAGCATTGAATATTGTGCAAGGTCCAGTCATAGTGGAGGATACCTGTTTATGTTTCAATGCAATGAAAGGATTGCCGGGTCCATATATAAAATGGTTCCTGGAGAAATTGGGTCCTGAGGGTCTCGTGTCGATGCTGACAGCCTGGGAGGACAAAAGCGCTGAAGCTCTTTGCACATTTGCGTATTCATCAGGCAATCCTGACGATGATGTTGTTGTATTTGAAGGTAGAACTAGTGGAACAATAGTTAGTCCTAGAGGACCACGTGATTTTGGATGGGATCCTATATTCCAACCTAATGGATATACAGAAACATACGCTCAATTATCAAAATCCATTAAAAACTCAATATCACATCGTAGTAAAGCACTTGAACAATTGAAAAAATATCTTGTTAATAATACAAACAATTGATGTTGCATCATGGAAAAAAATAAAGAATTATAGAAAGATATTGTAAAAAATTTCCATTGAAATATTCATTTATATTCTAATATATGACACTAAAAATACATTGAAGAATAATTAATTCTGATAACAAATCCGAGTGTGGGAGAAAAAGAGAAAAGAATCAAATGCATCAATACATATTTAATACAGATGCATGATTCAAGTTTGTATATACAATATTATTATTTAAAATTCATGATATTCACCAATGATTTTCTTTCTTCACACATTTTAATACATTAAAACAAATTCACATATCAGTATTTGGAATAAATAGCAAATATCTTGATAAGTTTAAATAAATATATGTTGAGTACGATTGTTCGCATTGGTTTTGTTAACTTTATTCGTACAATAAATACTAACATTTGTTTAAAAATAAAATGTGAGAATTGAAGTGACGAAAATATAATAAAATGAACATAATTCTTCTAATCGTTAATATAGTATAGGAATACCAATCTACCCTACTTGTTTATATGCACAAGTTATCAGGTATTTCTCTTTTTATAAATACATATAGTCATCAACTTGATATTTAATCGACCATGAGAAAGATTCTTGAACTATGGTAGCAGACATTATAGTTTATTTACACACAATCATTTGGTGTGATTGATTGGCATTACTATTAATTGGCGCTAGTTCATATATCCTGATGAATTTATCAATTAATAACAATAAAAATTTGAATTAGTGCACGACATAATTAAATCTGATAATATCGTTGAATATGAACATCCATGTATGCTCATTAATGGAGCTGATATTGTCGTATGATGATATAATTGTCCTTGGCCGAGAATTTTCCTCATAGCGCAAGTTCAAACGGTTACGTATCTATATGATTTCTATTGCGTATAACGGTATAAAAATCTAAGGAGGAAAATGATAGTATGCGGAAATATAAATATTAAATGTCCGTATTTTGTAACAATAAATAATGATCGGGTAACAATTAAAAAGAAAATTATAGTTATTATCAAATTATCCTCCATTCAATAATATTAATTGTACTTATTAATTGTTACCCGATCATTATTTATTGTTACCAATTCAGCTCTTATATGATTCGAAAATTTAAACATTAATATTGATTTTCGGTATTGTTTTTGAATAAATAATGTTAGCACTGGTAAAGATGCACTGGCTCGGGTTATCGTACCGACGATTGCAGGAAAGTGACACCCTCACTCGCGGGTTATCGTCATTGGAAAGTTGCAATTTTTTCTGCATCGAAAAATGATATATTTTCTGTTTTAGATGTTTACAACAACTAATACAATTTTCTTCCTTATTGCAATTATGAGACTCCGGCAATTTGATGTAGGTGGTAGGAGTGAGTTGCTATAAAAGCCGCGACATTTTAAGCTTGATCAACAGTCCTGAAGAATGACGGGTGGACTGGGATTCGCAGCCGGTAAGTCTAACATTAAATAATAATTGAATATAAATAATGACTAATTGTCGTTGTTATAATATTGGTGTGATTCAATAAAAACTTTTCATTGTTCTCAAGTTTTTTTGGCATTCTTAACTGTTACGAGTGGAATTCCCAGTGAGTCATCTTTATTTATTTTTCATTCTTTCACTTGTAAAACTGGTTTATTTATATGTGTGTTCACAATTAATTTCACTTATAGCCCAATATCCTCATGACAAAACTCTCGTCTATAATTATTATGGCGATGTAAAAGCCGGAATAATTGAACCGGCCCCATATGCTTCACAATTTGCAATTGCTGGACAATTGCACATTAAACACGACACAAGCGATCCAACTCTACCATTTGCATACTATGTAGCACTTAAAAATGTTAAAACTGGTATACACAATGGTGTGGCTTCTCATTTTCAACGGACAACAATTATTAACCGAATCCCAGACGCTGCCAAAGTCATTGAAGAGCCGTTTCTCATCGTCAATAATGAAAATGGAGAGGTGAAAAAAAAAATTTTTCTTTTTTTTTTTTTACATTCCATTTTTTTTCATTATTTCTCAATGAATAAAAAAATGAGTAACACTTAATTGAATTGGATGAATTCATAATAATTTATATATTTTTATTTTATTCTAGCTACAAGGCGTGAAGATACCTGAAAATGAAGCAGGTTGGTCGAAGAATATGAAGATGGCCATTGCTACTATGTTACAATTAGATTTTACAAATATGAAGATGCAATTGCCTCTGAAACACCATAACTTCATATCAAAAGAGGTAGGTAATGACTGCCGGGATCATTAAGTAAAATTTCTAATGTTCTCTTTGGTTGTTACCACTAGAAAACAATTCAAGGAGAATGCTGGACAAGCTACGATGTTCATGCCAAATTACCATTGACTTCTGAAAACAATAATAGCATTATTGTTACTAAATTTACATCACCGAAAAATTGTACAAACTATAACGTTCATGTGTTCGATCACGTAGATGCTGAACAATGTAATTTGCCGCGTGAGGTAATTATCCCATTATTTATTAAATTGTCCAATTATCATTCACGATGACACTGGGGAATAATTGTTTTAGGCTCCTGTTAACATGGCCAGCAGACGTGTATTTGATATTGAAAATCATGGTGATAATATTCTCATAAAATCACTCGTTGCACACGGTGGAACGAATTATTTCCCATTGAAAGGCAGATCTGAAGCTCATTACGTATTGAATAAGTATGCCTTTTTTTTTTCATTCAATTGAATATAATTCCAAATATATTGTAATTATAAAATAACCCGTTGTATTATCGTTGTTATCAGTGCGTCTTTTGTATTGGAAAAAGTGGTCCCATCGTCCGAGATTCAATTACCGATGGTTGATTTTCAAAAAATTCCTCTGATCAATGATCTCAGCTACAAACGACCAGAAACCAATTATGCAATTAATGCCGCAGTAGATGTCACACAAGGTCGTCATGTGGTAAATCAAAATCTATTAATTACGATGATGAAGAAAATGTTGAATGAGGCAGCGGACTATCTTGAGGAACATCATTTGAATGCGGAAGAACCTGATTTTAAACATGGCCAAACAATCAATCGTATTGTCTACAATATGGGATACATGGACACACCATCATTAAACCAACTGTTCAC
>CAJUYH010003212.1:1213-32050 GCA_910591685.1 Galerucella tenella | reverse complement strand
GATGTCAAAGAGCCGATCCCTACAGACCGTGACAATGTCATTAAGTCAGTTTTAATTATCGTTGAATATATTACTTTTTTTTTTATTGTTTTCATTTTATTATTCACAATATATATTTATTATTATTTTTAGGAATATATTGTTTGGTACAGTTTCGCAAGTTGGAACGGCCGCATCAACAATTTTCGTTAAGAATTTCATTTTGTCTCAGCCACATCGCGTCTATGATGCAACTATAATGTTATCAAACTTACCCTTGAATATACGTAATCCAAATGTACAACTTCTCATTGAAATGGAAGGACTAATGAAGGCTGGTAATGATACAGAACAAGCAGTTCGAAAATCAAGCATTCTTTGCTTTGCGTCAATGGTCTACAGGACATTTAAAAATGAACCACATCCCGAGACAAATGAGACGTTACAAAAATATCTGAAAGAATTCTACGATCGTTTAATCAGTGAGTTGAATATATTTAATTCTGAACATTTATTATTACAGCTACAAAAAATAAATGATATTATTAACCTTTATTATTATCGTTCACCCCTGAAGACGAGCCGATGTATGATATGAAAGTTACTTACCTCAATGCAATCAGAAACGTTCAAGTGGGTAAAATAGAAGAACTTTTGGCTCCAATAATCCGTGGTGACATTCAACTATCTGAAAATCCAGTTCACTTGCGTCTTATGGCAATATGGGCAGTGCAAAAAGCCATCGTCAACAATTACAACGTTGCACATGATCTCCTTTGGCCAATAATGGCTGACTATGATGTCCCATTAAAACTCAGAATTGCCGCTTATGATATTCTCATTCGTCAAGTGCCCTCCATGACTAATATTCTTCACATCTACTGGTTCATGGTTTATGAAAAGAATGAACATCTCTACAATTATCACCACACAACAATTAAAGGCCTGGCTAATTCAGTGGACCCGTGCAATTATCAATTGCGCGAACTTACAACAAAAATAATGCGTTTCACCAAAATTCACACACCGGTTTCTTATGCTCTTTCCTCATCTTATATGGCGGATGCAATGGATGATATTTATGGACATGGAGAAAAAATTGTATGGTCAACAACATTATCAGAAGTAACTGGAATTCCTGAAGTTATTAACATGGAATGGATCAGCATTGCGGGACGCAAACCCGTCAGCGATTACACTGTATGTAAATTTTTGTTGTTCATTCTCTCTGCGAATATTATCATTATTGAGTATTCATATTAACTGTTTTCATTATTATTTAAGATCCAATTGCACGTTGAAGGTCTTGACAATGTAATGTCATTAATTGTGGCGCATAAACCATTTTCAGCGACCGATTTGACTGATGAAAATGTACTTAATGTTCTTAAGAAAGCTGCAAATGATATGCCACTACAGAAAAAACTACATATAGATGTTGTGGTGATGAGCAAGGGCCGTGTCGTACTTACTCGTCACTATACCAAAGATACATTACACAGCTTCTTTGATGAAATTCAATATTTGCGCCAATATTTAATGACAAATGATGCAACATTGATGAAACAATATGTTATGTATGAAAATTTATACGAGCAACAAATAATCAGTGAAATGGGATTACCAGTGGTGATGAGTAGCGCAATCCCTCATGTCTTGTCATTGAAAGTTCAGATTAATTCTACGACACCTCTCAATGACATCGTTAATTTAAATTCTGACATGAAATTATGGCGCCATGGCGATTATTCCATGAGCATTTACAATCCATTAATGGATGTTTGGCACTCTATTAAACGATCAACTGCCGTAGATGTTTCTATTCCAATCAATTTAATTATTGATATACAAAGTGTTATGAGGAAATTTACATTTCCATTATTGCACGCTAAACAAGAAGAATTGACTTTTGGAATGAAAGTTCACACCAAAGACATTACTACCGTTACTGAAGATGAAATGAATACACTTAAGGGTGCATGTCCTACTTGCAATCATTATGAAGTCGTTACTAATGGCGCAGCAGTAAGGAATAACATTCCATACACAACTGATTTTGAAGACTTTGGCCTTCAATATACATCTACAATATTTGATTGTGAAAATAGAATTAGTCCAAATTATTTGAAACGAGAATGGCTCCGTTCTGTGATAAGTAACAGTAAAAATTCATGGAATGATATATTTGTGGATTTCATATTGGGACAACATCTGTATATGAGGAATATCTTACTCTCACCACCAATGGGTAGTTGTGGAATAATAAAAAAAATCGAGCCCAGTGGTATATACAATATGTCTCATGTTGATATTTCTCTTCGAATGTTCTACAATTTTCCTGCCATTACTGACACAGTCAATACGTCCAATCGTGAAGAAATGAATATTCGCGGATCACTGAAGACCATTGATGCATTAACAAATGAAACAGCTGTGTCATGGGAGGTGAATCTTAATATTGATACCTCTGAAGATCATTCAGATGGTAGATTAAAAATGCAATTCTCTCGAACAACACCAGATAAACAGAGTCTCATGATTTGTATCGATGGGCAAAAAACATATCCATTGGTTCCCGAAGATAAATTCAAAGTCGGCATAACTAGAGATGAAACGTATAGCAAACTCACAATATCTATGGCTCATGTAAACAAAGAGAATGAAAATGCTACAGCATGCCCGCGTGATCAAAGTCTTATTACTATTGCCGCCAAAGGTGTATTAAGCAGTGAACAAAAGAAACTCTTTATGCAAGATAGCACAGGAGGCGCATGCAGAGATCATATTAACAATCCACTGATGAAAAATCCTGACAATTTAATTCCAAGAACCGCTAACTGTATCGATGAAACAATTCGATACACGACTTTGAGAGAATATGCATTGGATATCACTTATAAACAGGTAAAAAAAATTATTGACGTAAAGAAAAAAAAATTATAGTTAAATTGAAATATTTGAAAAATTGTCTGTTAATATTTAGTTACCGGAGTATATTACGTCGACAATGTACACACTCGAGGACATCCTTCATTCTGATGTACTGTCAAATATCAACTACACAAGTGAACATGTTGAATCCGGCAATATTAAAATCAATGTCCAACTTCCAATGAAGAATAATGTTGCTGATATATCAGTTGCTACACCAACACGCACATATGCCATGGAGAATCTTGATATGGGCATTGATTTATACGAACCACGACTCAATGGCTTCGGTCCTAATTACGAGAAACATTTGTGGATGGCGCCATTAGATAACACTCGTTTCGACATGACATTCCTCTATTCATATACGGATGGTGGAAAGAAAATATGTACACTCTTTCCCAAAATCGTTTTGACACTTGATGGTGGTGAAATACCATATGTAATATCAAATCAGTGGACTTTAGCAACAGGCAACTATCTCGATAATAATTTCGCAGTTTTTGTGAAAAATGTTGATGATAAAATGGCCATGAAGATATATGCGGAGAATCATACGATCGAAATGGTTCCCAATAACGATGGCTTCCAAGTGACAATTGATGGTGAAGCGACAAATAAAAACGGAAAATTTTACGTTCCATACGAAGACACATTTAGTCATGTCGCCAAGTAAGTCGTTGAATTAATTAGTTTATATACATATGATTAGAGTAATTATTTCGAATTTAATTTTTCAAATATTTCTTTGGTTGTTCAATTAGAATAAGCAGAACCAACAAAGATATAACTGTTCATTTGCCATTGCATTTGCTGGTGATAATTCAAACTAGCAACAGTGCAACAATATTTGTGGATGAAGAACTTCAGGGAGCAATAGCTGGTTTGTGTGGTCATATGACAGGCGATTATAAAACCAATATACCAAAGGATTATCATTTAACTCAAGCTTAAGTATATGGTAAATACAAATATGAAGAGAACGATTTTTTTGAATCATCAATTAGAGATAGAACAGTATGAAAAACATTACAGTATATGTTATTTCTATTACCAAGGTTTTAAAACAATACCCATTCGTTTACAATATTTATAATAACAGTAACATTATTAATTTATGAAACAGTAGTAACAATACATTGGTGGAATAATAAAGTATTTCCACATGCAATAATTTTTATAATGATTTGTTATTTATATTTAATTGATCGTCCGATCTTTCTTTCCTTCCAATGTTGATCTCATATAAAATATATAGGACGATATCAAATCGTCCATTTTGTAACCTTGTGCGGTTTCACAGAGGATCTTTTGACCATTCATAAAATTACCAATTGTCATGTGAAAATATGCATTGCCTGATGACCAATTGGACAGCTCGGAAAAACTCCACATTGCCAGTATGTCTTTTGTTTGGGGATGAATAACACTCACGCCATTTTTATTGATAGCAATGATGAGAAATTCCGGAAAATGTGTTTCGGTTGATTGCTTAACTTCAAAGAATGCTGAGCCAAATGTTGGCCATTGGTAAATATGTTGAAGAAATAGTAATTTTGCATTTTCTCCATTTATTCCTGACAGTTCATTGTACGATGATATTATCAATTTTTTCCAGTCATTCGCACTATGAGTATGAATGAGATCAGCTGGAATATATTCACGAATTTTATTTGATATTGTTGATAATTCGTCTCTATTATTGTGGTATTTACTACGATAAATCAAAGCTGCTAATTTTACTGCATCATGTTTGCTACATTTGTGATAACCACGAAGAAATTTCGGTAACTCTTGAAAGAAATAAAATATCACATCGGCATTTTCATCACGACCCGGATAAGCATTAACCCACAATTTTTTCATAAAAAATATTTGATATTGCACTTGTGGCGCAATTGACGATTTTGGCAATGTATTTGATTGTTGTGTCCATTCCACGAGTTCGTGAATAAAATCAAAGAAAAAATATTCATATGGAACGGAAAAAACTTTATCAGTTATTTTTACAAATAAACTAAATCCATCGCTGCTTTTCAATTGCATTCTCTCAGATATTTCTTCACAGAGATCAGACGCTCTAGTCGCTGAATGCACTTCAAATGCCTCGTCCGTATCATTTGGAAAATAAATTCGATGAAATATCTGCATACTTTTAAATCTTATTGCCTCGACTTCAAGAATATATGGTGAATATTTTCTATTGCCATTTTTTGTCGTTCTATTAAATCGCTTCAGACAATCACGTGCTATAGGAGTTGAGGAAGAAGTTGTTAAAAATTGTACAACTTCTTTGTGTACATTTGTCGAACAGGACATAACACCAGTGGCTAACCAAATAAGTTCCCAACCTCTATCCTCACTCAAACGAATTTTATTTTCCGTCAATTGTCGAATTATTTGACAGTAAACTTCATCTTGCAATTGTGTGTGCTCAAGCGCAGGTTTAAAAATCAAATCTGTGTACTCTGTTCCAAGGCGTTGTCGATTACTCGGAAGGTCACCCATATATCGAAGAATGTTTTGAAATATTTCTACAGCTAACTGTGACAATTCTTGATTCCCACAAATGGCTGCAAGCAGAGGAGCTTTCATTGGTGATCGTGTGTGTTTCCATAAGTTTTCCGCTATTGTTTTCTTCGCAGATGATATCGTCGAACCTTTCGACAGTGTGACATTAAAACTTGAACGAAAATAATCCTTTGCGAATTTCTTCAATGTGTGCACTTTTAAACGATCAGATTGCTCGTTTTTAATTCGTCTCAACGTATCTTTTGTTGTATAATCCGATTTGAAAATATCAATAATTGTTTGCGACGGTTTTGTCATTGTTGGTAGAACGTAAACAAATTCAGATGGGAATTCACCTTGTTTCCCATTACGTTCACCGTATCCCCATCCAGATTTTATTAATGTATAACCATGACACTTTTCAACAAGTCTTATGAGATCTCCACGACTAAATGACAAATTCATTTGTCCATCCCTCATTTCATCACTCGCATTTGTCATATAATCCTGTGTTGCTACAGCATAAATCGATTTTTCTCGAAGTCCATCGAGCAAAAAATTGATGAGCGTTACCAAATCGTCAGTATCAATACTCTGAAATCCATATTCTTCCCGTTGAATAGTTGTGATTATTAAATTACTCATGGAATTATTATTAAACTTCTGACATGTAACTTCAGCAATCTCGGAAAATGATATTTCCATTAATATTTGTTCTTGATCATCGACAAAATAAATTCCCGTCCAATTGACAGCAATCACAATATTATTTATTGGCAATTCCGGTCCGGATATCTTTGTTGCCTCGTAAAAACGCGAAAATAAAATTGGCCAAGTGACTTTAGCAAACATCACAATATCTTCTTTGGCTTTTATTATTGGCGCCCGTTGCTTCACATTAATATTTTTCTTGTATGCTTCCAATGTGAGTTTTTCCCATTTTGGTAACGCTTCATTTACCAAACCCAAAAGTAAATGATTCGGAATGTACGATGGTATTGTACTCTTTAAATTGTCCACTGACATTTTTGTTTCATTATCGACGTAAAGCTGTTGCGCTATCAACATAGCTATGTCATTTTCATTGTTACATCTGTATTCACCATATTTGATTCCTCGTGCTATTTGACAATAAATTAAATTGGTTGCAGTACTGTCCAATGTTGGATCGTGCCATGGCGCAAATATCTCTTTACGTAGAAAAAGCCGCCAAGGCGCTGACCGCTCATATTGTCCTCGCTCTCGGGCATATTGTTCACATTGGCATACTGCATCCATCACGTGTTCTCTACACAACAATAATTTGCAATTAGCACTATGTCCATAGACATTCATTTAAACGACATACTATATTTTTCATTAATGATAAATCATTAGTGGTTTATACTCACCTTCCAGCACCTAACGACAATACTTTATCGTACATGCTAATAAAAAGCGAAAATCCAAATGTGTCGGTGAGAGATATACTTTTGGCAATGGCATTGACAATTTCTTCTGATGTACTCGCCGAGTCCGATTCAATTTTTTGCGTATGTCCATCCATAAATGTCACATCCAAGAAAATAGATTTTTTGTCTTTTGTCGCTTGTAATTCAAGCCAACTTGGTGGTTGCGTTCTTGCCCCATTTTTGTACATTCTGATAAGTCTTTTATCGCAATATGGCGCGTAACCCGGTGGTCCGGATCGAATAAATGCTCGGAGATAATTGATAAAACGTTCGGTTGGTGGAAAACAACCAATACAGAGTGAAAGTAAAATCCAACCACGTGCATGTGATGTTTTGCTGGGATTGTTGGTTAATTGTTTCACTATTTGGCAGTAAATTTCATTGCGAAGTTCGGGCCGTAGAATCCCATGGCCAATGATAAAGTGTAATTTTTCCAAATTGGAACATCGTGATTGCAACCACATGTGATATGACTCAGTTACAAATTCGTCCTCGACAATACCTATATAAATAATTAATTGTAAAAAGTAAATTATTATTTCACGTCTCTTTACCTTTTCGAATGTTATTCTGAAGTTTATTCTGTCTTTTCAATGTCATTCTTATGATTTTCTTCGGATTTTTTTCGTCACCGATCAGGTTTTCATAGTCTTCTGAATGCGCAAAGCTCTTTGAAAGTGTTTCAGTTACTGTTGACATGACAGTTTTGTTAACGGGTACATCAACAGGATTTCTTGGCTCAGCTAAATCGCCCATAAAACGTAAAATCGTAATCCAAAGGGCTTGCGCCGACTGTTGGAACATTCATTTCATAAATAAAAGAATTATTTAAAAAAAAAAAGGTTTATAGTTGAAAATTGCAATTTGTAAATACCAGTTGATCCGCTAACAATGGTAATTCCAGCAAGGATTGTTTAAGAATTCTTCTAGAATACTGTGGCGGGACATTTGCTGTAAAATATGTCGCTGCAAATTTGCTAAAATGATAATCCGAAAAGTTTATAGCCAATGAGTTATCTATGGGTAGTTTCGAAATGTTTTTTTCCTCGTCTTCATCATCATCTCTGTGCGCTGTTGTTGTTCCGAGATCCTGCATTAAAAAAAAAACATCAACAATTCACATATATGAAAAATATAACAGTGTTATTCATTAAAAATTGAATAACGTACAGCGTATAAATCACCAGGTAATTGTTTTGGCACTTGACTTTTGGGTTCACTTTCCAAGAATTCAAAGAATGTTTCGATATTATTCGCGGGATCTTTAGCAGCACTATCAACATATTTCTTCTCAAAATCGTCAAGTGATTCTCGCAATTCCTTCATTCTTTCATCAAATTTAGTAGCCGCCATTTCCTTCCATTGTTTATGACCAGCTGATTTCATTGTGTTCTCATCATCAATGAGAAGTTCCTTGATTTCTTTCAACCTCTCCTTGTGCCACTACATATACATAAATGAACCCTTTTCATTTCATATTGTACAAAGAAACAGTTGAAGATTATTGACTGAATGCGATAATAATAGTAAAGATTTGACACTTATTTTGAAAAGTTGTTTGATAGATAATACTGCTTTTAAGATCGAGAGCCGAGATATCATATTGATATGACAATGTTACCTCATATTTTTTTTTATAGACACTCCGTGATAGATAGCCACGGCATCGAGTCTGTAAAATCAAATATTATTTTTTTTAGATTGATACAAATGATTAGTTTAATTGCGCATTGTTTGAATTGATTGCAGCAACCTGTAGTTTCATAATTATCTTTTGTTTGCGATGAAATTCATGAGTGAGAATTCGTGAACGTATACAAGATTTTAATCTTTGATAGCCATGTTTTATTATCAAATATCGTTTTCTTGGGCCACGACCACGCCATATCCGTTGAATTGTAATCGCGGCCATCTTACTATTCAAATACCTAAAAATAGTATTCATGTAAAAATATTCATCAATATTATCAAATGGTTTGATAGAATGAGATATAAAATTCATTGCACCATCTTCTGATACTCCATGCGCGAACATTTTTTTGTATAATAACAATGTTTCGTGCTCGAACATGATTTCTTTGCTGCTCCAGAATAAAATCATGATTTTCTTTAAGAAATATTTTTGTCTTGCCAAATTGATAATCAAGAGTGTCTGGTCCTAGAATATTTCCACAAATTATTTTAGCAATGTCACTGGGTTTCTTTGAAGTTGCACCTTTGGCTAAACATCGAAATCGATCAATGAATTCCATATAATTGTGACGAATTGGATATCCCGCTCGGCGAATTTTTGCTGTTTCCATCATTCCGGAATATTTAAGTTGTCGATAGCAAAGAGAACGATCAAACATCTGAAAACAAAAATTATTATTTGGCAATTTGAATTAATAATTTGTCGGCAATTGAATATAATTGAATAAAGAAATAAAAAATTTACAGATGGTGTTTGTTCTTCATTAGGTTTAATGCATCGTATAAAAAATGGATTGCAACTCTCCAATGTCTTCATCAATGAATCTAATGAGCTGCGAAATTCAAATGACAATGACGGCGATCGTTTTTTTGTTTCCACTCCATTAGATAATAAATCGTCATTGAAAATTGCTTTGAGAAATTTATTTGTTGATATTGCTATTAGTTGTTTCATGTCCGATGAAAAGGTATCACGATTTTTATCAAGAAACCCATGGATTTCATAGTGAACTGTTCCAGCAAAATGTTCTATTCCAAATGCCTTTACTGAATCTGATTTTGGTTTTATGTAATGTTCATTGACAGAATGAATTTGATGAATTTTGGCAAGCAACGTCACGTCGGTTCCCTGGTAAAATATACAAAAACATGTGAAAATAATTATCAATTGTAAGAATCAATTATATCGATTTAATTAGATTTACCTTTGGGAATTTACTTTCATCATCAATTAAAGCCATGACATTAAGTGATTTGCAACCAATTAAATCCAGCACTTGTTGATTGTCAATAAATTCAATATGCTTCCACGATATTCCCTCTTCATTGTAATAATTCTGCTCCATTTTAAATATATGTTTCACGAAAAATTGTTGAAGATGTTCATTGGCATAATTGATGCAAAGTTGTTCAAAGCTATTGTAAATAAAATTTTCAAAACCAAAAATATCAAGTACACCAATAGAAGTTTTCGTGTTTTTTGTCGGTTTACATATTGTCCCATTTATTTTGTCAACAATCATGACAAATAAATGACCATAAACAGCTTTAACAAAGGCATCTCTCACTTCAATTGCCTGTTCCTTCGATAAACTACTCACAACTCTCTCACCGTGTGCAAATATTGTTTTTCTCGTAAGGGCTTCTTTCAATGGACGATTTTGAACACCAAGAACTTCTGCCACCACTTTTAATGTTGCATTATCTGCTATATCAGTAGCATCCATGTGAGATATCATCACGGAGTTGTAATTCAAATTGCCGATATGTAAAATTGACACTAAAAGTTGTATTATATTCCAAAATTCATCATCACTGAAGTTTAATATTTTCATAGCGGCTCGCACATCAGCAAATTCTTTAGCGTCATTTCTTCCTTTACATTTAGCAGAGCTACACAAATATTTGTAATCGGCTGATGAAGTTAGATTCAATTTTTTCTTCTCTTCTTTAGATAAACCAGCGAGAATTGAATAAAAAATATGATAATTTCTTTCGCCATCAGACTGATAAACAAGTCGACATTTTTCCAATAAATATTGTTGGATTTTCGCACCCTCAATATTACCATTTTTATTAAAATTAATTTTAATATACTTTCCAAATCTAGATGAATTGTCATTTCGTAGTGTTTTTGCATTTCCAAACGCTGCGAAAAAAAAAAGAAAAAAACAACAAAATAAAATAATGATATGAAATGGAATAATAATATTAAAATATGTAAATACCTTCGAGAATTGGATTGGCTTCAAGAATTTGTTGCTCAATCCAAGAATGTTCTCCACTAATTGCCGCAAAATATTGCAAAATTAATTTTGTACTTTCAGTCTTCCCTGCGCCACTTTCACCACTTTAAATTGCAAATTAAAATATATAATTCATGTATAAGCTTGGAAATAAAAGTGAAATAAAGAAGAATCAAGATGATAAATATTAACCTTATAACAATACATTGATTAATTCCATGTTGTTTCATTTCCATAAAACAATTATCACCAATGGCAAAAATGTGTGGTGGTTCAACGCCAATGTTTTTATTTCTGTATAAACTAATCTCTTTCGGTGTGTAAATATCCAATATCTTATAGGGATTGATTGCCACCAGCATACTTCCAGTATACGTCTGAAATAATTCGCAACAAAACAATTGCATATTACAACATATACTTCATACACTTTCACATCATCAATTATAAAATATTACTCATAAATCACCTACATAAATAAGATTTTTGGCATAACGCAGATGTAAATTTTTCAATATTGCATACTCTTGAAGATCACCAAGTTTAATCATATCCTCGACTCCACATATTGATGTAGGATGCATCGATTTCACAATTTGATCCTTGTGTATCGTTTCTTCCTAGAAATATCAATTGCCATATATATTATTTCATAATTATTATCTGTGATGAGTCAACACGTTCGCAATAGTGTACGATAAGATTATACATATCGTAAATCTTATACCGATACTCTACTTATACTATTCAATATAATTTTTTTTCTACTTACTTTACCATCGTCATCCCGAATGCGAACGGTGTTATCAGTAATTCCAATGATTTTACATCCCAATGGAATATTAAAATCGCCATTGCAATTATTCTTCATCCAAACATGATCGCCCTTAAAAAAATAATATTAATTCAATAATAAATGATAAATCTCATTTTATTGATATTAAATTTTTCATTTTTTTAATGTCACTTTATTTCATAGTGACTATAATGAGCTAATAATGATTATTTATATATTATTCTCACAAGTGTGTATTGAAAACTAAGTTTCAATATTTTTTCCGACATTGCAATTGATTGCACGTTAATGTACACTATAATTTGTAATAATGAATTTTTATAATGAATATTCCAGGTGTACTACCACTTGATGTGTTCATCATAAACGGCTAGTCATCACTGCTTATTATCGTTATCTTTGCTGTCAATACTGGAGTGAAAACCATATTATATTTATGACCATCGACAATTTCATTTTTATTGATATCAAGTCTCTTGTTGCAAGAAACACGCATGCATACTTTATATACATAGTACATGCAAGTATTGTAATAATTGGTGTGTTATGTTTTGTTAAGAATGTGTTTTTAATATCAAATAAAAATAAATAAGTGAATACATGTATGTCTTTATTACATATATGTTATTATACTAGCTTAAATGTGTGCTTCCGTGGCGCAATGGGCTAGCGCGTTCGGCTGTTAACCGAAAGGTTGGTGGTTCGAGCCCACCCGGGAGCGATTTAACTTTTTGCCGCCACCACCAGCCACGAAGGTCACTAAAAAAGCACGCAAGTAAGTTCGGTGTACCGCCACCTATCGACCCATTAAAAATATTTTGACATCCCAACACTGGATAAAAAGTTATTGGCAATAGAAAAGTGGCCCACCGGGCCTAACCTCGAAATAACGCACAAGGCACAGAATGACGAGGCGATAACCGCCAAAAAGAACAAACACATATCTAACACGACCGATGGTAATATAAAAAAAGCTTTCAAAAGTTCAATTCTCGACTCAACCGATGCGGAATTCAGGTGATTTTTAAAAGAAACCGCGGCGAACAACCAAAAAACGACTACGGCAGAACTTTATTGTCCAGATAGACAATTCTAACAAGATCCCTGAACTCACCCAAATTAAAATAATCGCTCTTTAAGCAGCACACTGGGAGCCACTCAAAATACCAAAGATATTTCAATGCCGCAGATGTCAACGCTTTCGTCATTCTAGCATTAATTTTGGATTGGGTTTCAGGTGTGTCAAATGCGGACAGTCACATCAGCAAGGGGAATGCCGGGTACTTCCGGACCATCCCAAAGAGAAATTTAAATGCGCTAACTGCAATATGACAGGTTATCCAGCCAGCTACAAAGGATGCAAGTATTACATGTGTGCAATAAAGGCGGTCAGGAACATCAAAACAAACCGAAAAAACCAACACGAACACACACATAATCACAAAACAAAAAGACCTGAAACAACAAGGATGACAGCTCCAGGGCTGACCTTCGCCAATGCCACCAAGCCAAAAAACAACAATAACACGACACAAGAAGCGATACCACATATTGCTAGCACTAATAGACTTAATTATAATCGAATGTATCCAAATAATGAACATATTAATAATACACCACATTATATGCACCCAACAGGTTCACAAACGCAATAAAATCACCCACAACCGCCACAGTGGGCCCAGATACTGAGACGAGAACTCATCGAATGTGTAACTCAAATGATGCTATCAATAAGAGCGGAGCTACATCAAAGAATGGACAGCATAATTGCCGAACTCCAAACAGCAAAACCATAATGGATAACACGACAGCAAAAGTATTAAAAATAGCGGCAATCGATGCTAATTCCATTGTATCACAGCACAAGATGCATTATGCACTTGGCTAAATAATGAGACGGACTGGTATGGAGCGAAGCTACTCACTCCGCAAAGCCCCACTTTTATACCAGCCCAAACATATTTAGATCTATGCATTATGGATTGGAGGCTCAATATAACCAATAAATTACCCAATAAATTTTTTATTTGTTTGGTCCAGCAGTTTTCAAGATACTCCCACTACATACAATAAAATATTCATCTGGATGCCCGTTGAAAAACACGTTTTTCATGCACATGATCTTCAAAAACATGATCATTTTTTTTAATATTATTCTAGGTGGCAATTTACTGAACATTAATATTAAGTTTTTTTTATCCGTTATGCCAGTTATTATTGTTGAAAAATGCGATTACATGCGTTATTTTGGCGTTTTCAAATCGAACGAAACCAATATTTTGCTATCACTAAGTGATGAAAAGTAAAAAGGCTGTTAACCGAAATGGAGCCGTATCTTTTTATATTTCTAATGATTAATTTAATTATATAATTGCAATCATTCATATTGATTTGATTCTCATTGGATACATATTTTATTACATTTGAGTTTGATGTAAGTTGAGTGAATTCGTTTTGCAATTAATTGAAAATTGCACATTATTTACCGCCAATAATTGATGCCCATGTGATTGGTCGCACAACCAATCCTACTGTATTCTGTCAAAAAATATTTTCTCCACCAATTATGATATAACTGGTAATGAAAATGGCCTCCTGATTGGTCTTGTATAATTCCATATTTACACGCATGCGTTCCCGCTCAAGTATTAAGGCGCGTAAATAAAATGGCAGCGGAAAGGTCCGAAAATGATCAAACAGGTAATCAGTTTTAATAGCTCATTTTGATGAAGACATGGGTAAAATTAATTATTTAATATTCAACATAATTTATTTGATATTTTTATTAAAGTTTACAAAAACATTTTTTGTACGTTATGGATGTTTTAAATGTTTCACTGATTTTGAGGTTATGTTTGAAATCATTTCCATTATTTCGCAGATCTGAGTTGTGTCGAGGACAGCCTGATGAGTTTAGAAAAACTCGATCGAGCATCACCCGATCTATGGCCAGAACAAAGTGAGTGAATTTGCAATAAATCTTATAATACAGATCATAATATTTATTTTATACCGGTAATTGATGAAGTTCCAGGTGTAAACGAATTCATTGCCCAGAATTTATCGCCAAACGAGCAATCTCCATGGTTAAGTGGTTTAACGCCCGACGACATAAACCAATTGCATCGTAAGTCAAAAGAATTGCATTTACAAATATAATCCTACAATTATTTGTTGACTAATTTTACTCATTTCGTTGCAGAACTGGGTAATCTTTCAATGACAGGGCTTATCGCTGAGGTGAAAAAATTACACGACCAGGCGTATCAACTTGGACTTGAGGAGGCAAAAGAAATGACCCGTGGAAAATATTTAAATATATTTAAGCACAAGTAACCAATCACATTAACATTGCACATATTTTTTTTTTTTAATAGTTCTATATATTTAAAAGACGAAACAATATTTTTATAATTAATAATGAAAAGGAGAAAAAAATAAAATTACATTTAAATGAGTTGGGAATTTTAAGAGTTTTCTGATATCCACACAGCATATTTTTGAACATTAACAAAGACAGATGGTGAATTATCATTTGAATTACATTTAGAGCCATACGATAAAATTCCAACCTATAATCAACAAATACAATATCATTCCACAAAGTTGAATATGTATTATGTAAACTAATGTAAGACGCATTTATAATTACCACAATGTATTTACCACGTCCATCGTAATGAACTAATGGACTACTGCTGAAACCGGCGCATGGCTCGTCACGACCAATTGCGCACAATTCAACAGTCAAACCTTCATTTATAAATTCACTGCAATCTTCACGATTTAATATTTTCATAGAAAAAGCTTGTTGCTCAGTTGAATCTCCATTTCTCGATAAATTTCCCCAACCAATTAGTAACGGTGTACTTCCCATATAAATATGTTGTTGATCAGAATAACAAATTGGCTGGGCTGATACTAAGAATTGTTTTCAATTCAGTAATCAATAGATTTCAAAGAAAACAACATTTCATAACATAAGTATTGAAGAATAATTGTGAATACTTACGCGTAAACATAATTGACTCGGTTAAACGAATAAGAGCAACATTGCAATTGTAGTATTCACGTTGAAAATTCGGATGCTTCACAATATAAGAAATATTGTACGAATATGTGCAATGAGCGCAAAACAATTGATTGCAATCGGGATTTTCAGCAGTATCAAACTCTCCTATTAGCACAGAATGCCTAAACAAATTTAATAATTTGTATTTGACTTTCTCCAATTCATTAATTGTCACTTACAATAGTTTATCATGAAATTATTTACAGTTTATAGTGATTAGCAGTAGCTAAAGCACACGTTGCTGTTGTCAATATCGTTCTTTCATTAATAATAACGCCAGCGCAAGGATATTTCATGCTCCCATCATTCAAATCTACAAATAAATATTGTAACAATAGGTTGAAATCGTTTTTTTATTCGTAGCAATTTGTGATAACAATGAATTATAAAACTCACGGATGAATCCAATTCTTGCAAGAAAGGGATACGAACCCAAAGTGGAAGTACGACTTTTTACAAAACTTCTTCCACATTCTTGACGAGGTTGTAAGGGATGTGGATTATTATGGGACACAAAATTGTGCATTTCTCTCGGAGTATTGCAACAAACCTTTGGATTCTTTCCCACGTATCCACAAATAGCCTGGCGAAATCGATGAATTGGCAATGTTGCTTCATTCAATAAAGCAACCATGTCTGAACAATAATCCACGGGTATACAAATTTTATTATCCGGGCACGCGAGAATATTTTTATTTTCATTATTGTGCAAATACGGATTCAAATAATCACACAATACCAAATTTATGGCGATAAAAATGAATAAACAATCGCCAAACATAATCATTTTGTTTTACTTTCTATTGAATTTATTAATTATTTTTACAACTTTATCGTTAACTTGGCTGCAATACGCGCCACAACAATTTTTCCCAGACTGAGTGAACGAAAATTTTTCATTTTCTCAGGGCAAGCAACAATTCCATGATTGTTTAAATTGATTACTATATACTGACATTGTACACATATACGCACATGTTATCTTGATTTACTTTTCTATTATACTATGCATCCGCCGGAAATCACGATCATCATGCAATTCACCATCAATACATGTATATCTGTAAATTCCGATGAAATTATTATTCACGATCGTGCACTTAATATAATATCTTCAATTAATCAAAGAGAAAAGGAAGAAAACGAAATAATTGTATATTTTAATTAAAAAATATTGTCACCATGATGTATTAATGTTCAGCAGCGCGTCTCTCATTCCACTTGATTGCCGTTTTTACAATTCCCGTAGCCTTGATAAAATCAACAGCAACAATATTGGCGGTGTTATGCCATTTATTATTGTACCAATCGGTTATATTTATATCAACTTTGTCAGCCATTTTTCGAAGTCCACCCAACCAATTTGATATTATATCAAAAAACGTTGGTGTTAATTCTGCCATTGCCGCTCTGGGTTTCGACAATTGATTACTCCTATCATAATTAAAATGAATAATTTATCGATTGGCCATTATGGAATTGATTGACTATGAAATTTCAATGAGAATTATTAAACGTTCTCTTACGAGTAACTCTTATCTTCCACAGCAGCATGCATTTCAATTTTATTCAAATGCTTGTAGAGATTTCCAATAGTTCGCACATTGCCCCATTGCTGTTCAACATACGGCCACACGCTGTTCCTTGACAAAATAATTGTTGCATTATCATAACCTATAATTAATCTTTTGCCGGATGACCAAATTTCATCGAGAGTGGTTTTCCATACATGCCGTGGACGTTCCATTAAATAATCAGCGAATTCTTTTTCAAGATAGTCTATGAAATGGTGATGGTGATGGAGTGTTTCAAATCCTAAAAGAAAATTAATCACAATAATTTAATTAAATATATTCTAAGAGTTATGTTTATCTGTTTTGTTCAGTTGAAGATGAAATTGTTATAACTAACCGTGGGGAAATTCTTGAACATCAAAGATAACAATTTCATTAGTATTACTTAGAAACTTTTTAACATCATTGATTATTATTTGAAGTGGTATTATTTTAACAAAGCCATGATTGCCCCAAAATATATGTTGGTCATTGGGATAGCGGCCAACGCGAATATCCAAATAACGTGCGCCATGAATTAATTGGGCGAGAACATCCTCATCCTATGGATCAATGATTGATATAATTGTTGAGAAAAAATAAAAGCATTATTTGAGCTATCGTTTTTATCTTTGAATGAGCCGTTTAAGCGTCAGATAAAACGATTCAATAATCGGATTAACGATGCGATAACAAAATTAATTTTGTTTATATTCATGTATTATTTATAAGCATGTTATTTTCAATATTTGTATTTATGGAGAGAATGTCGATAAATAATACAAAATTTACCTGAGTTATTGTATATTTTTCAATGATATTGTCACTTTTAGCGTCTTTGAATTTTGCGTAGGCCGCTGAATCGTGTGTACCTGGTATAAATACTTCACGCATTTTTAAATGGCCCAGTGTCGATCTTCGTTTACCCATCCAATTAGGATGTGTTGACAGACACGTTACCTTTTTTATCACATTATCGCGTACCCATGCAACATAATAATCTACAAACATTGTATGTATTTAACTGAACATTTGAATTCGTTAATGTCAATAATAAAATTTAGTACATTGCTCTTACATAAACATTGGTCCTCAAATTTTAAATTTGAAGTGGGAATAAAATCTGCTTCTTCACCAGTTTTCTTAAATCCATGGCCCACTTGTGGTACGAATGTAAAAAGCTTACGACTGTCATATGAGCATGGATCATATTTAAACATCATTAAATTATCGCCATAACGGAAATGTGAATTGTTCCAATAAATTCCAATTTCTCGTATTTTATTGGATGTCATCACAGGTGAAATAGTAATTTCAATCTCAGCATCTTCAAATTCTACACCATAACAAAGAATTATTTTCAATTCAATCACCATTGCTTTTAACAGATAAACTTTAACATTCATCTACGGCTTACCTTCATCGACTCCAATGTCGCAAACATGCTGCAATTCTCCATTACCAAAATCATTGACAGTGAAGAAGAAAAGTATTAATAAATAATTCCACAATCTCGGTCGCAGGATCATAGCTCCTCACAATTAAAGAACCTTTGTCTCACTTTCTTAAAAAGTAAAGTGGAGGAAAAAAAAAAAAAAAAATCGTATTAATTGGATATAAAAGTAATAAAAAATGCAATTGTAACAATGACGAAAAATGAACACGAGCTCGCTATTCGCGTCACTAATGACTGGTATGTATCTGTATGTTCCTGCGACACGTCCGGTTGACGCGATTGACCTCGATTCTGTTGCCTTTGAGGCTGCTTCACCGTGCAGAACTAAACAACAACACTTGACGCAACGAGCACGCAGTCAATCTGGGCACGTGCGGGGGTCAGCGATTTTGTGCGCGTCCATCAAACATTTGTCATGTATCTATATTTATCAATCTTTGTTGATAACATGACATTTTTCTTCATGGTTCTTTGTGAATAGTTGCGCGTGAATGAATGTAGCATGCAAAATTAGTCATCACTTTATAGTTTATCATCAAATTGACTATTAAATATATATGTATGTGTGTGTGTGTGTGTGTCCGTGCATATATATATTCATGTAGTTTTGTGTGTAGATGAGGCTGAGTAACTTTTATGCTACGACATTTTACTTTGCTCAATCTCAAGTTACTAATTGTATTTCTATTGTTATAACAGAGTGAAGAGCTTACCAAAAGACGATAATGATGTGGTGATATTTATCAATAAATTCTTTGTGAAACGATGTCGTAAGATATATTATGTTACTGACAATCACTTCGACACCTTGTATTGACACGGCAAGGACATTTACGGTATAACACGATTTAAATTGTATTGTAAATGTGCACGTTGCAGATTTTTTTTTTTTTTCTTTACAGTTGTAAAGAACTAACTATTGGCTGTGCAATATTTTTACCGAGTGTTCCAATATTTATTCACTGCATTGCGATGTTTTATAGCTTTTGTACAGAAATAAAAGTATATCAGTGAGTTTTTTTTGTGTGAGGTGAAGAGATATCACGACAAGGTTATTCAAATAGTGTTAAAAAATGAAAGGAATAGAAAAAAAAAAGGTGAAAAACGTCTTACGTTTTTACTATTTGCGCGATTATTAATTGAGTGGCAACGCTGTAATTTTCTGTATCAGGACAACGCAATAAATTACCTTTCATGGAAAATTCATTGGCTATACAAACAGAAGTTTTTTTTTTATCGGCTATTCAGTTTATATTCGATTTATTTTTGTATATGATTATCAATCATTTGAACTTGTACAAGGTCATTACATTTGTTATACATGGTAATGATAATAATAATTATCGTTCACTATATGATCCAGATGAATTTTCTGGCATTCGGCAATTTCAAAATACAATAAACATATAGTGTGTGGGTGTGTATGTATATTAAATTCACAACCTACATTAATTTAAAATGAGATACGAGCAATAACCTTTAAGAGTTACACGAGTTCGCATAACGAGAATTCGTACAACACAGTATCATTGCAATATATTCATATAATTAGGTACAAATACATTGGTGGGATTTAAATAAATAACAATGACAATTTCACATATCTTCCCTTTATTACAAAACTGAAAAAAAAAAAAAAACAAAAAAAATTTTTTCTGTGAGAGTAACAAACTTTTGGCTTATGTGACTAGTTGTAATACTCAGCGGCAATACTAAATTAGTGTAACGTATGCGGTGTGTGGAATTAGAGAATAGAATTGTGAAACAGGAGGATGTTATCTCCATGTTTTTTTTCTAATTTTATTTTTATGCGAAAAGATAAATGGATAATTCAGTTAGAGACTGTTTTATTTCAAGTCTCGTTGTCACTCAAGTATTTGTCAATGTATACATGTGTATGTGTGGGTTTGTATCAATGCGTATGTGTATATGCGTGTGTAATTAAGTGAGGGTGGTATATGGGAAATGTAATAATTTAACTTATGGGTTAAAGGTACATAAATATTATTAAACTAGTTTGCAATTTTTGTTTTTGTTTTCCCTCATTCTGTCTGTTTTTTCTTTTCCTCTTTTTTTTTTTTCATAGTCACTGTCTTGGAAGACACGGTATGGCAGGATTTTTGATTAGGAATTAAACGTTGTGATAGTGTCATTCTTCCGTTTGTTTTTCTTTTTGTTTTGTTACAACATCTAGCACACGATATTTGTAGTCTCTTTGTGAATGAATGTTTAAGAGCTCAGCTATACAATTAAAAGATAAAATAATAAAAATTAAAAAAAAAAATTTACAATGAAAAAGTGCGAAATCATAATTATTTTTTTCCTTTCTTCTTAGTGAAATTATTTTATACTGGACTTACGCGTGTCCATACCATTTACACAATACACCATTTGCACTAATTTTTATCTCTTTTCTTTTGTGTTTAATTTTTTTTTCTTTTCGCTTTTGCAATTTATCAAAATCAATATTACAATTATCAATTATAATCCGATAATTCAGAATAATAATTATTATTATTATATCTTTCTCTCTTTCTCGTATGAATTTTGATTGTTGTATAATGGAAAATATGGTAATACAAAAGGTTTATTTATTCATCTTATGAGTTATTCAACATTAAATCTAGTGATTTTTGTTACCTTAAATTTTTGTTCGAGAAAAAATCCTGTCAGTATTTATACAAACGAAAAAGTAAATTATTTTTTCGGAATACCTTGTGCACAATTATTATTATTATAATTCTTTTTTTTCTTCAAATATTAAAATGGAATCTCAATACATATACTTTCTCATTTTGATTGGGCGGTAATAAGAATTCGTAATTGTGATTGTTGATATGTAGTGGTATGTCATTAAGATGAAAAATGATTGAAAAAAAAAAAAATGTAAAATCTCATAAATTACGAAATTGTTTTATGCACTATCATTAAATTTCATTCTTAGCGCCGGTGCCAAAATGACAGTAGAAGTAATTGAATGATGTATGAGTGTGTAATGGAGAAAAATAAAACGTCCGACTTTTTTTTTCTGTCTTAAGGCACCAAGTGGCGGCGTGTATTAACATGAGCCCTTAATTAAATCTGACTAACCTTAAGATATATTATATTACCGTCCTATTTAATAATTATTATATGATATAACATAATGTTATATTTACCATATGTTTATATGATTCTGCCATTTCATCTTAAATATAGTCTACAAGTGGTCGCGAGAAAGCATTTTTCTATTTAATTAATCACCTATTTCTTCTCTTCTTTCATTTCTTTCCCCTCACGCAATTTTCCATTAATTTTCTTCCATTATATTTGAGTGATGCAATCAATTTTGCGTATGTCATTGAATTATTAATGACTAGACGCTTCCATTAACGCACTTTACATTTTTATGTGCGATTCCCTTTGACTATTGATCCATTATCTTTTACTATTTTTTTTTCTTCCCTATTTTTAATACATGTGAAGTTAATGACGTTTGTGGTTTTTAATTTACTCCTATTGTTTACTTCTTATTCTATCGTGCAACAAAAACAATAATACAACACAAATAGATTAAATTTTTTCTTGTCTTTTCAAGTATGCACCATTAATAATTTTACAATAGCCGTCGAGTGATGATTTGCAAATGTATTTCTCTATATATATAAATATGTATTAGGTATAAAAGATCTTTGTTTAAGCGTCTATTTTCCTGTACAAATATAGAGTCTCTTATATATTTTTGTTTCTTTCTTTTTTTCTTTTTCTTCTCACATTTAATTTGTACACATTAAAAAATTAAATTATTAAATGATAGTTGTATTTAATGTATGAGACTGTCACGATCGTCAATTAATAAAACAACTGTCAAAAGCGTTTATGTACAAAATTGCATTGATACCAAGAGAAATAAAAAGAGAAAAATGGGAGGGGGAGAGGGGGGAAGGGTATAACAAATTACAGCAATATATAAACATTTAACATTTGAAAGAAAAAAAAATTAAAGAACAAAAAAAAACGAAGAAATATAATGCAACTGCAAAACCTATCGATAATGTATTGCATTGTTGACTCTATAATCAGCCAGTCAGGATTTCATATAATTAATCTATCGATGAAGTTTGAGGTTTTACGAGGTGTTATAATCACGTGCCATCGACAAGAAATTAGAGGGGAAAAAAAAGCCACGTATAATAACGTACGTAAATGAATAACTTTGGTGCACAAGTAATGAACAAATAAGTATGTATGTGATACGTTTTTTTTCAATGGTGGCCCTTCTTTTATCTAATCGAGGGTGCCTTAAATACTTGGAAAAATTAAACAGAAGAGAGATAATAATGAATGACGAATTTTAGTGAAAGCAGAGAAATAAATAGGCCCATTCGAGGAATGACGAGTTTATAATCTATTCTAAGACCAACTATGAGTTCCCTGTTCCTCTTCACTTTCTGATGATAAATAATGAAACGTAATCGAAAAAAAAAAAAAATGCAAAAAGAAACATTTGAAACAAGAAACAAAAGTCTGTTGGCAACTACTAACAAATGGAAAAGAAAACCCGAGATATTTTTATGGATAAAATCTAATCGTTGAATGGTTCGTGTTTCCACAAGACCCATATAATAATCGTATACTTTACACCGTTTTATACATAATAATAGTGATAAAAATAAAAATAATAATAATAATAATAATAATAATAATAATAATAATAGCAATCATCATAGTGATAATAAAAATAATAATGGTCATAATAATAGAGCTAAAAATGATCTACAACGCGGTAATTAGTCCATTTATTACTTAATTTCTCGATTGAACAGAGAAATCATTTATTATTCTTTTGTATTCTATGAAGTTATTCAAATTATTTGAAATGTATTTGAATATTTCGGATTCTTTTGTTATTGAGTTAATTATTAGATTCCTTTCTCATTATTGATATCATGTTTGAAGAAAAAAAAAATTAAAATCAATATTGAAAAAAAAAACCTTCCGCGTTTCTTAGCTTTCACAATTCGACTTACGATTACCCTGAGAATATCGTTTGTTTTTAATTTGTACATAGTAAAACATCACACCTTCATAGTTAATGAATACGCAATGAATGTGTCTTTTTTTTTTTGTATAGAGACCTATATATGAACATGTATATATAGATATATACATATGTATGTGTGTATGCATTCATGCTCAGAGATTAAATTTGATCATGATCGGTCGAGTGGTATATCCTCCATTACAGAAAGATTACCCAAATGCTGAAATCCATTTCTGAATATCTTATTGCGACTCGTGCCAGCTCTAGTCTGATCGAGTAGCGTAACATTGTCCTCAAATTCGCGCACCCACCTGGCCGTTTCATTGCCCCAATGAAAACGTATTTGCGCTGCATTGTGATAGACCTTCTTCAATCCAGAATTTCTCAGCTCGATCCCTTCTTCCGAATGATAGAATGACTTGTCGCAAAAATCTTGCGCTAAAAATGGCTCAAGTTCCGATACGATTTCAATGAATGTTGGTCGTTCACTTGGCCGCCATCTGAAGCACTTTTCCATTAATTTGAGAACAATCTCAGGGCAAATGCGCGGTATTGTTACAGTGCCTTTGCGCAATACATGATTGAGTACTTCGTCATTGGAGAAGCCTTGATATGGCAATTCGCCCATTGTTAATATTTCATAGAGGACAACTCCAAATGACCAGACATCTGAATCCGAGGTGAATACACCGTCCGAAAGATTTTCGGGCGCCATCCAACGAATAGGTAGTAGACCTTTTTGGCCAATCTTATAATAATCAGTCTCATAAATGTCCCTGGCCATACCAAAATCACCAATTTTACATACAAGATCTTTCGATACCATACAATTTCTCGCTGCCAAATCTCGATGTACAAATTTTTTTGATTCGAGATATGCCATACCGTCAGCTATTTCACCAGCCATTCGGATTATACGTGATACATCAATTAACGGTTCTGTATCACGAATACTCCTCAGGTACGACTTTAAGTCACCATTCTCCATTAACTCCATTATAACATATGGCGGATCACCCTCCGATATTACGCCCAATAATTTTATTAAATGAAATGATGAAAAATTTTTCATTACCGATGCTTCATTTAAAAATTCATTTTTATCCTCCTCCGTATAATTTTCCGGTATTGTTTTAATAGCAACCGGCATAGTACCATTAAGAACACCACGATAAACCATACCAAAATTACCAAGTCCCAATTCATCAGACAATTTAATATTATCCCTTGACACTTCCCAACCGTCACGCACATATTTACTCTCAATATAATCCGGATTAACACTCGCAATCAATCGTTCCTGCTTCTTTTTATTACGATAACTTCGTAATAAAAGACATGCGACAAAAATAATTGCAATAATACACGAAATTGTCACGATAATTGCTGCCACCACTGTATTATCTTCTTTCATTCCAACAGTGAAAGAAACTTCCGACGACCAATGACCCTCACCGGCGAGTGATATTGATCGTACACGTGCATTATATTTTCCCGAACTGAGATTCGGAATATCATAAGTATTACGTTTTTTACGATAAACTGTTTGTGGTACACACGCACTACTTTTCGTTGCGCTTTTAATAATAGTATTTGTATATTCTACAATGTACGCGACAGTCAATCCATTTGGATGTTTAACTGAATCCCATGAAATAGTTACGAGTGTGTCATTTGACACGTGAACTCGAACATTGTGAACATCGTCAGCGTTTGGCCGTGGTTGCGTTCTTGCATTTATATACTGCGGCAACGAACACATTTCCGTACCATTATTGAGCGTTGAACCGCACGCACTCACCGAAATTGTATAGAGAGAATAATAAAGGAGCTTTCTCAATACATACGATCGCTCATTATTACTGACATTGAAGACAAATGAATAATATGTACCATTGTGAATCGTCGTATGGGTATTGTAGATGATATTTTTTGTCGACGGTAAATTTTCATCAATATTAAATTCATCATCGGTGTGTACACGTGGTGAATTGCAATAATTGTAATTGTCCTGTGGTATATAGCCCGTTGTCATATTTTCATAGCACAAAATTTCAAATTTTTTATATTTTGTCACTTCTTTTTTGCAGCATGACTCCGGATCATCGATGATTGCTTTAAACGAAATTTCCGGGCCCTCTGTATCTTCCGGTTGATTCACAAGGCCATGTTTACAGTAATTACGTGATGATAAAAATTGTTCGTCTTCAATACGTATAAATCCGGAAACTATGTAATACGCTATTGGACCATTTGGTTGTGAGGGCTCATCCCACTTAATATTTATTTCCGTTTCGGTGGTGACAATTGTAGCAACGTTCTCCGGAACAGATGGAATATCCGGATCCGTTCGAAATAGAATTATTTTTGATTGACCAGTTGGACTACGAAATGAATTACGATTTCTTGCAGCTAGTGTTTTTACATAGACACCATAACTTGTGTATGGCTTGAGGTTTGTAATTAATTTTGATATAAGTGAACTTGGCGAATTGTTTAATGGTATTTCAACATCGACAATTTGCCATTTTCTACTGCTACACGGATTACCTTCGAATGTTACATTTGGATTCTCTGTTTCAATGTAGTTCAGCATATAATTGATTAAACTTTGGCCTTCACTCGGTTCATAAACGTCCCACACTAAATTAGCATATGTCGATCCCTTATTTTTCACAGTGATATTGATATTTACGATATCACAAGCGACTTTATCGCCATTTGAATCCGGATGAATTTCCAATTCTGTATAGTTTGTTATTCCAACCATATTCGCCAATTTTGTTATCTTTGACATGCACAATTTCGGATTATAATGTATAAACAATCGGCCATTTTCTATTTCAATCTTTTGCGATTCATGAAAGAGACTGGATAGATTTGGATTGTCTAATACAACAAAACTGGCATTGTTCATATCTAATTTGCGGCCACGTATAACTCGTAAATTTTTCAAGAATTCCAATGATGATAACGGAAATGAACGGGCAATTTTTAAATAGCCAGTTATTTCTTCGATGGCGCCAAATGCGTCAATCAATTCATTTTCAATGTTCGGATAGGAATTACCTATTTGAAATTCAAGTGAACCATCTATTACGGACATACCCCGAAATGGTTGAAAATCCGATATGTGACGTACGATTGCACCATTCTCAAATTTTTGACACGCTTCACCAACACAAGCGTCACAAATTGTCACCTAATAAAAAAATAATAATTCAAATTAAAACAATTTTTCACAATTTATGCAATAAATATACATATTGTTTCGTATACTCACGTTATTTTCATTGATAATTTCATCATAACCCACTGGACATTCGACCACACACGAATTGTTGAATATTCGCCATTTTTTTGCATTATCATATTTACGTAAATGAGATGGTTTCATTTTTATACACTCTTGTGCTGTAATACACCGTCGTTCACGAAAAGCGTATCTGAAAATTTCCCAATTTTTCTTATAAATAATCAATTGAAAACCACAAAATTGTACAATTATCAATGGAACATAAACTTACAAATGTGGCGGACACTTGTCCATACACATGTCGTCATGCCGAATTGTTTTACACACATAGCAATCCTTTTCAGTTGGGCCAAAGCAATCGCCAAGACACAATGGATGACACACGGATTTCATTGATTTTTGACAAATATTTTCCGACCAACAATGACCATCGGAGCAAGACGGGCAGGCTGTAAAAAACGAAGTGACAAAAAATAAGAAGGATTTGTAGTATTAATAAATTTCATAGTGAGATAAGTATAAGCAAATACCATCACGTTGTCATTCTGAGACCTTTTCAATGAAAAAATATAATTCTATATAGACATATTATTGCTCACTCCATTCTATTCACGCATTAAAAGAGAAATGAAAAATGAAAAATAACGAGGGAAAGATAAAGCTGGATCGCGAAAATTGATAGCGAAACCTGCGTGACAGTGAGTATTTAGCACTTGCATTCGAACAAGTCTATTCCGTATATTAATTTAAATGCAAATTGCGATCTAACGAAACCGACACTGTATCATATATCGTTTACTATATTTATTTACACCCAAGTATTCCACTTCGTACTTTATACCTGACAGTTAAAAATTTTTATCGGTAATGCACGCAAAACCCGCTGCTTTAAGAATCATTACTTGCAACAGGCTGTGGAAAAGGGCAGCAAAATGTTGCGCACACGCAACTGAATCTTGAAGTTTATCTAAAGTAAATATTATGTATGGTGCAAACGAGTTCGAATCGGGTTCTAGTGGATGTTGTAAAAGTACCCAAGCGATAAATGCACTATACATCCTTTTATTTTTCTCATTGCAAATATATATATATATGGCACAAATCATACATACATTTCACTACGTGCAAATTAATTGCTATATATCTAATAAATTATAATTAATTTTAAATACAAAAACATTTAAACAAGACCGGTTACTCACCAGAACAATTTGACGTGCGATGATTGCCTGAGATAAAAATTTCTCCAGCCACAACAATTGACTTCCAATCCACCGTTTCTGCATAACATAAATTTGGATTGCGTTCGATTCTCACACCGCCTCGCGATATTTTCATCAGCTTAGTCATACCAATCTGCAATAAAAATGGAAACACATTATTTTCATTTATACATAATAGTAAATATATTATAATGTCGAATTGTCAATGATACGACGTGAAGAAATGACGGGGATGAAATAAGTAATGAAGACTGCCATTTAATTTGGTTAAATAGGTTAACGGTAATTGACCTGGCATTTAACCGGTCAAGACCGATAAATTAAGTTGGAAGTCACGAAATGCGGTTTTATTTCGCGTGGGAATTGACGATTGATAGTTAATGAAGTTTTGGTTCATGTAGAGATATGGAATTTAATATCAAATTGAAATTGATTGAATGACACGATATAAATTGAGATCAATTAATTGTCGATATATTAATAAAGCTACGGAATTATATTTTTATTCATTATTTGTTATATGTATAAAAAAAAATTATTGTATTGTACCTCTGTTAACTGGTCCGTTTCGTAAATCATGAAGGCGTAGTCAGTGAATAGAGTGTCACCACGTATAACTTCCAAATTTGGAAATAAATATCTCAGTGTCGTGAAATTATATACACGGTATATAAGTAAATATTCTGTTATTTCACGTAATTCTGGAAAACTGAGATTACGTGCCTCACTCTCCGTGTTGTTGGTAATAAGAATTATATTCAAAAATCCTTCAATTATTCGACAATTTTGTAGTGCCTCAAAATTACGAATATTATTTCGTATATCAAGACTGCCACAGACACCATCGGCTCTAATGATATTTTTCATTTTACGCTGTGGTTTTAGTCGTGCTGTCCCACTTGACTTTTGTTTTCCATTTGGTAAATCCGATGTTATTGTTTGCTGTCCAATTTTCGTTGAAGTGTCCTCACCCGAACTGTACAAAAAAGCAATTGAATGAGTGTCATAACAAAATTGAAATATTAAAATTGGCCATAATTTAAAAAATACTTATGACTATCCCATATACATATTTATTTGAATTTCATATCAATTCACCTAGGAGCATGTATTTCCCGGCTGTTTCTGTATCTCGAGTACTCAAAATCATAATTTGTTTCCTCATCGCCATTGAAATTATGATGAAAACCATTTGGACGATATTTCCCCGTCGATGATTTGTCTCGACGATTATTAAAAACTTTGATATCTTGTCGATTTTCGGACTCGTTTTTTTGTAGGTCATCCAAATCTGTCATTGCAAATGACAAACGAGGGACCATTCCTAGTGCGGCCAACATCGACAATAACAGCAGCAGCTTCCACGTGCTCATCTTGTTGCTTCATGGACACAATTTTCACTGATTTATTTTCTACGTCTGGCGCAGTACTTACGTCGATGATGTCGCGACGACGTTTGTCCCTACTACCACTCAAAAAGACCACTCTCGTTCGCCTCGTTTCCTCACCGTCGTCTCACCGACCACCAACAATTGACACCAGCCAACAACGAATTTGTCTTGCGTAGACTGATTCACAGTGCGTCGTCACGTCGTCGTCATCGATACACTAACGACGACGACGGCGAGACTATTTATTTCTCTTCGTCAATGATTACACAATAAAATCGATCTTGTAATTTACATTTCATTTATTATGTTCATTATTAACTTACACAAATCGGCCACTCATTAAAAAAAAAAAAAAAAACAATAATAATAAGTAATGACACTATCTCAACGTCTGTGTATTGACAAATTCACGATAGTCATTTGAATAATAAATTGAAAATATTTTCAACTCAGCCATTTGCATTGGCGGCACCACTGACAACAAATTCCTCCCGTTTGTCAACGATGTCCAAATGCACGTAGGTAATAATTCGTTTGATGATAATAATATACAACGCCGTTGGCGTTTTATGTTTCGTATTTCAAGGAGCTTTTTATTGAAAACAAAAAATTTCTTTGACTTCATAACTATGGCCTTGATGTATTTGCCCTCATCCAACCTGAAAGACAATAACAAATTATTATCAATTATAAATACGAGTGAATATACACTTGCTATTGTATAACAGGGATTTTATAGCGAGTCATACGTGAACACAAATGGAAAAGCGCAAGAGATAAATTTGTTTTTCCAATTCGGTTACTTTTTTTTTCTTTTTTTTTTTTTTTATATTCTTGATCTTTATTAATTCATGTCAACTGTATTAAAACGTGTTTATTGATATTACATAACGTGCGTCGTCCACCGAACGGTTAAAAAGAGGAAAAGAAAAAAAAACAGTCGGCAAATTAGTGAAGAAATAGAAAGGGAAAAGAGAAATGTCTTTTAGATTTATTCTCGACTTGGATGGTACCACAAGCGTCGAAACGTCAAGTTCTTTAACACGAGCGACAGAAATGATATGAGAATTCAAAGGCATACGAGAGAGACTGCTGAGAAAATATTACAACACTCATTTCTGTTGTCCTATCAGTCGTGAATCCGCCCATTCATAATTTCTCTCGATAACGACAAGCGACTTATATATAACATTACACATCGTCACAACATCGACAAGACTTAATATACATATAATCATACACGCACTACGCCCC